>CAEGAF010001755.1:0-14318 GCA_903067075.1 Micropoecilia bifurca
ATATGGTCTCAACAAACCCATGACACTTCAACAATATTATTTTACCTTTTATCTGGAAATAGTGTCTGTTTATTCTTAATACAGTCTCTGTATTAATTATTGCTCGAAAGGTCTTGCTATACCAGTTTATTCTTCTGTATTTACTTTAGTTTCTTAGTTTATTCATGCATTTTGTTCTTCATTCATTTCTATTTAGTTTCCTTTGATTAGTATTATCCTCTCCTGGTTTATTGTTGTGTCCACTTTAGTTTCTTTCCTGTTCCTAGATTTATTTTATCATTTATTGACGCTATTCACTCACCTGCTGGTCCGCCTAATCACCATGTGTTTCACATCATGTGTTGATTTTTTTCACTGTTCAGCGTCGGATTCTCTTTTTTTATGCCATAATTCACATCTAGTTTGTCGCTCCGTATTATGTCCTGCTTCTCCTGTTTCATAGTTTTGCACAATGTGCTCCTCGGTTTTTTAAATTTATTTAGTAGGGGAGACCGGGTATGGTTGTAACACTTTTTGCTCCAGCAACTATAACTCACAGAATTTTTGAGCTAGAGTTTTCAAACTTTTATACAAAATACCCACATTTGTTTACTACAAATGGCACCGATTCAAACCTCAGACCTCATGAGTTCATGTCAAATACATGGTGTTCCTTTGTTACAACCTACCCCGATACCGGGGTAGGTTGTAACACCTGCTGGGGTGAGTTGTAACAATTAGACAAAAGAAGCAAAAACAGGGGCCACACCATGTGATATGTTTATGAGGAATAGAAAATCAGAGAACATAGACACAAAAGGTTTTTGAATTTGTCTAGCACCTACGCTGGTATTCAATACTTCTCTTGTCTCCAGTGATTAACCTGTCATACTTACCTGATGTGGAGTCAGTCCATAATACAGGTCTGCAGCCTGAGTCAAATAGTCAGCCAATACTTCCTCCTGCACCTCAGAGACTTTGTTGCTGCTCCAATAACCAACACTGGGAAGATCATTGGACCCCTGTTCTCTCAGCTTCTGCGGTGATTTGCAGTATCTGCTCAGTGTTACATGGCAGATCCTATGCGCCTTCGCAACTGATCTGACTGACTTGTGACNTCCTCAGTCTTTCATATCCACTGCCTAGGCATTCTGTAAAATTATTAAAATCAAAATGTTCTTAGTTGTATGTAAGGGGATAGTTGTAACATTTTTTAAAGATGTGTTACAACCATCCCCAACCCTGTCAGCCATGTTTAGCTAGCTGTAGTAGCAAAGCGGTTTGAAATTAGCATGTGAAAATGCATCACATTTTGCCTGAGAAATTACACTTTCATCTAATGTAAGTCATATGGTTTTATATGCAACAGTATAAGTACTAAACAAAATATAGTCACGATCAAAAAATTTACTTTCTCACCTCAAAATCAGTTTTTTCTCCTTAGTATCTGCATGTGCCTGTTTCCAGCCTTGACAATCACAATATGGGATTGGGAAGGAAGTGGGTAAATACTGAAATGATCATTTGACTCCTATCTTATCCCTTCTTGGTGGAACTGGTGGTGTTACAACTCTCCCCATGTTACAACCAGACCCGGTCTCCCCTATATATTATTTTTCCATGACGACAGGTGAGGCTCTGCCTCACCTGCCTCCCCTGACCGCACGTCACCCTGCCACCCCTGAAAAAGTCCCTGCCACCCTCTTGCCACCCCATAAATATTTTTCTACATCCGCCCCTGCCTTCTAAATGATCTAAAGTCCAAGTTCTGATGGCTATTAAATACTCAAAGGATGATGTTTGAATTAAACAAAGAATAATTAATTCTTCGGCATTGAGACTAGGTTCTTAAAAGAGTGCATCAGAAAGAGGAGACAAAGATGGCTGTACCTGGACTGGCTGAGTGTTTTACTTCTTTCTCCTTTACTAACAGCCAGTCTTTCAGGGAGCAGCAAAGTCAACCAAGGGCATTATTTGATATTTAATATTTAACAAGCTCATCTTATTATGATAAGTCCTTGTGTGCATGCGCTTGTGCGTGTGTGTGTGGGAGATAACAGGCACTGTCTCACTAAAAAAAATAAAAAATCATGTTTTTGGTTTGGCTGCAAGTTATTATATATTGATTTTACAAACAAGTGATTTATCATAATTTTTCCTAAACTGTCATGCATTATTCTTCATTTCCATCTCCCTGCTATCACTCAACATGTCTTTCTGTCTCTCTCAAACACACACTTCCTCTCAGATTTCTCTCTATGCAGCAGCACCATCCAACTCTTCGGTCAAAGCGAAATAATTGTCAATGAATATTTAACAAGGTTTCAGATGGCGGGATAGACATCATCCTCTCTCTCTTTTTCTCCCCCTCTCTTTCAATCACACACACACACACAGGCACACGTATTTAACTGTGATCCAGGCAGAGGTTAGTGATACAGCGTGGTCAGTGGTGCGTACAGCAGCCAGTGGATTAGTCGACGGGAGATGATGAAGTGCAGAATAAATACTAAATAAACACCCTCTGGTTTCACTTCTCAAATAGGAACAGAGCTTGCAGGTATTTCTCTGCAGCCATATTTTTTTGTCCTTCTTGACCTCGCTTTCAGCAACTGGATTTGTACCAATGACAGTCATTAAAAATAATTATCCACCGGTGGCATTTGCAATCATTTGGTGTGGAGAGTCAGAACGTCCTGATCTGAGCCCAGGCGTCTGCTCACAATCCTGATCCAGTCATTGGTAAATGATCAGTATTGGAGTCCTTGACTAAACTCAACTCCCATTATCTGTTGGTTTACTGTGTGATTTTATGCCAGCTGTTCCCCTAGCAAACTGTGCAGACACAATTTAAAATCCAGTTTTTAAAATCAAAGCCTGTTTTCTTGTAAACAGCTTGTAAATGGTGTTCACTGGCTATTGGTGTTTCCTGTTAGTAACAAGTGACCAGGCTATCTGTTGGATGCTGTGCAAGGAGCAGCTAAAATTGTAGTGTTTAAATTTTATAATTTTCAAAGTGGACAGCTAAGTTTATGAAGCAAATATGAAAGTAGAATATGATGCTACTTTTAGCTATTTTCTTTTATCTAGCAAACATAAAAGAAAATATCTTTGTTAATATTTAACAAGCTCATCTTATTATGATAAGATCTTGTGTGCATGCGCTAGACAAAAACTAAAAATGTGCTAGACAAAAACTAAAAATTTTGTCTTAAAAAATTTTGCTTTGTTCAACTAACAAAACTAGAGTTTATCTAGATTGTTAGACTCTAACTAAAGCCTAACAAAATGGCAATATGGATGTATTGTCCTCTTGCAATACGTAACCTGGAAAATATCTGCTTATCAATATCAAGAGGAAAATATCTGCTTTCTTAGCAGAATTTGAGAAAAGTGAGAAAATTACCGTCTTGACAAAAATCTACCTAAAATAATCAAAATTTTAAAATGCAAAGATCATAGTAATAAAAGAGAAGGGAAAAGGTCGTCATCTCATCCATTAAACAGTAACAGATTGCTTAACTGACGGTGTTGTTACAAAGTTGTCCTCATCTACTCACTCTTAAATTCTAGTATGTCAAAGAAAGTCTGCAGTGTTAAGGCCTTTCCTAACAAATCTAACTATCTCTGTCTGTCATTGGGAAAGCAGAGCACACTCTGGATAGGTCGCAAGTCCATCACAGGGCAACACACACACACACGCACACGAGACAAGCAACAATACACACACACACACACACACACACTCACACACTCTGCCTCATCACAGGACATTTTAACAGTCATGTTAATTGATTCTGGGGGAAAGCCAGAGAACATGCAGAAATACACCAGGCCAGGATTTGAACCGTTACCTTCTTGCTACAAAGCAACAGAGCTATTGACTGCTCTACTGTGCAGGCCTATTATATGTACTTACCATTAATTTAGTTAACTGCTAACTATTCACTTTTCTTAAAAAAAACCTGAAGACAACCAGAAAAGGTTTTCACGCAGGCATGTACTTGATCAAACCTTGAATGAATCAATCATGAATGATAGAAATCAAAGTTTCCCAGTATGACATTCACCGTAGCATCCAGCTTGTTTTCTTCCATGTTGTGTTTCGGCGCTATGCCTTCCAAAAGTAAGTGACCCAAAAAACAATGTTCGTCATTTTTCAAAATGATGCAAAAGATGAGGTGATTTGTTTGAAATTACATGACACCTTTAAGATTCTATTTTTTAACCTAGTTTACTCTGCACATAGAAACTTCATGTCAATTGCATTGTATCTAGAATTCACTATCATGCCTCATTTTAATGGATACAGTTTTACTTCCAAACAGCTTTCTCCCCTGTTCTTCCTCGTGTTTCTTGCTCTTTCTCTCATTGTAATCAGCACCCCTTACAGCCAATCTGCTGGCCATAAAACTGTCTGCAGCCTGATGATGTACAACTCACTGAATTACCTTATCTGCTGCTGATTTACTGTGCCTCACAGGTAGAGAGACAAAAACAGCCTCCACTCCTCTGTCTGATCCATCTCTGCATCCCTTCATCCCCCGGCCTCCTCACACATCCTTCACTCCCCCTTTTCCACATCTCAGCATTGCTTCTTTTCCTCTTTCAGTAAACCCTTCTTCCTCCATGTTGCTTTTTGTTCTTTTCAAATCTTTTCTTCAAAACCTTCTTTTTTGTCCCTTTTTCCCTGTTACAGAAAATCCTTTTTCTGACTTCATATTGGTCTGTTATACCTTATGTGATTTTTTGACATAAATATTCCACTGACCACCTAATAGGAAAATATAAGAAAATACAAGCTTTTTCCTTTTTTCATATATGGAGTGGCAACAACAGCAAAACTTGAGTAAATAGAGTTTTACAACTGCATTTAATGCTACAAAATACACATCAGACATTCTAGAGTAATTACAGCCTTTACTGTATTTTGTTCTCTTTTATTTAAGAACAAGATGGAAATACTTTGATCAGAAACAGAGAAAAGGCATGTCAGTGAGTTTGCATAGAAAATTGCATGCCTTGATGTATGAATACAAATGAGTGAAATGATATAGAAATGTGGTTTTGATTGTGTGACTTAAAGAGCAGAGCTAGAAAGAGAATGTAATTAAGTCACCAGGGAGGAGAGCAAGTGTTTGCATGTGTGTTGGGTTTGGGAGGAAAGTGTGAGTGAGTGAGTGTGTGTGTTAGAAAGAGAGAGAGAGAGTCCATTTGTTAATGAGAGTTTTTGTTTGTGTCTATTTTTTTATATCCAGGCATAGTCATTCATTTCAAATTATGTGTATGTTCAAGTTGATGAAATGTCTTTGTGCTTTGTGTGTCTGTGCAAACATTTACTGGTTTCTCATTAGAGCAAAATTCCTTCCTCAACGTTCCCTAATGAAAAATAAATAGTGTCCACTGTTTCAGAACATCCTTTCAATCAGCTGAAAAATACCCAGAGCAGAACGAGACAAGGCTCTTTCAAAATGTCTGATTTACTCATAAGATATGGGATTAAAATCTGCAATGTTTATATATATATATATATATATATATATAGAGAGAGAGAGAGAGAGAGAGAGAGAGAAAGACACTTTCTCTCAAGTAATTATTTAACAGCCTAAAAATAGATGACATAAATGTCATATAGAAGGTATACTGATGCTAATTGTGGATATGTAAGGTAGACAGTTGGCTTTTTAACCAATATAATGACAAAATCAGGCTGAAATTCACTGCAGTACCACCAAAACACAGCAGAGGCAGCGACAGGAAAAACTACGCTGATGGTGAGCAGAGACAAAACAAAGCAAGTCCCAACTTTGACCTGAAGAGGGTCAGTTTAGAGAGTTATTAAATTTCCCAGAGGTATAAATGGGTTTTTTTTATCTTAATTGTTTGTATGCTTATTATTTATCAAGCTTATCTTGGTAGATATATACCCATAAAAAGATCTAAAATCTGTGCAAAGATATGTTTCCAAAATTTTGTTAGCAGTTACCACTGCAGTTAGCATTTCCCGGTCTGTGAGCATGTTACTTTCCGTTCCAATTTCTGCTCTTTAAATGATCTCTGTTTATAATGTTATCAACACTTTAGGCTCACCTATGTGCCTTCAGTCTTAAAATGTAATAAATTTAGAGAAAGCTTGGCTCTCAGTGTACAGACCAGTCAAATTCATCCACACCAGACTTTCCATCCATGTCTTTACAGACCTTGCTTTGTGCTCTGGTGCACAGTCATGTTGGAAGAGGAAGGGTCCAGCTCCAAACTGTTCCCACAAACATAGGAAGATGGAATTGTCCAAATGTCTTGGTATGCTGAAGCATTTAGAGTTCCTTTCACTGGATCTAAGGGGCCAAGCAGAGCTGAAAAACAACCATACACCATGATCCCCCCTCCATCAAACTTTACACTTAGCACAATACAGTCAGACCAGTAACTTCTCCTGGCAACCACCAAACCCAAGTGCAATTCATCCCTTCAGAGAAAGCGCCTCCACTGCCAGGTCCAGTAGTGGCGTTGCTTTACACTGCTGTATCCAATGCTTTGCCTTGACCTTGGCGATGTTTGGCTTGGATGCAGCTGGTTACCATGGAAACCCATTCCATGAAGCTCTCTGTGCAATGTTCTTGGGCTAATCTGAAGGCCACATGAAGTTTGGAGGTCTGTAGTGACTGACTGCAGAAAGTTCATGACTTCTTCGCTCTATGTGCTTCAGCATCTGCTGATCCCACTTCGACAGTTTACTTGGCCTACCACTTGGTGGCTGAGGTACTGTCATTCCCAAACACTTCCATTGTCTTGTAATACAGCTGGCAGTTGACTGAGGAAAATTTCATGACTGGATTTGTTGCAATGGTGGCATCCTATCACAGTTCCACACTGGAATTCACTGGGCTCCTGAGATTGAACCATTCTGTTTGTAAAAACAGCCTGCATGTCTAGGTGATTCATTTATACACCTGTGGCCATGAAAGTGATTGGAACACATGATTCCCATAATTTGGATGGGTGAGCAAATGCTTTTGCAATGTACTGTACCTTTTATTTTGAAATATGGGACGTTTTTGCACCAAAAATGCTCTTTCAGACCTATTACGGTTCAAAAGTTTCAACATGTGTTTAAAGTGGAAAATGCAGTTTAAGAATTATTTGTCACAAGTCATTTTGATTTAGTATTTAAATAAAAACATTGTTTTTCAAAAGTGAGACTTTTTAAAAGTTTTAATATCTTTTGGAAGATGCCTGCCTCGAGGCCTGTATAAACTATGTCTTTGCTTTGTAGTGATTACTGGCTCTCTAGCAGAAGAATGCATCTGACAGAAAGGAATTCCTCCAGAAGAACAATGTCTATTTTTAAAGCATGTCCTGATCTAAGCCCATCACTGGGAATGATTGACAAAAAACATTTCATAAAAAGGTGTGTGGGATTAATAGGTGTTTCACTTAGTAAATTGAGATAATGAAATAAATTAGCTTTAAGCTATGATTTATTACATTTATTTGCTACTTGACTAGAAACTTACTTTACAGAATATATTTAAGATATTTTAACTGAACATGTCAAAGGGTAAAGTATATCAGTGGATTGTCTTCTAATTTTTTGCTTTGCACTTACGTACTATTTTTTTCGTTTAATAATTAATTAAAATCCACTTTTACCATTCCAGGAATTAACACTTGAGAAAGATGGAAATAGAAAATTGAAATAGGAAAAAAGGCATGTGCCAGCACCTTCAATTTATTCCGGCTTTCAGAGTGCAAGAGAAACGTCAGAATGCCGGTGGCAACAACAGAAAGAGCAGGATGGGATTTTTTAAAACTCACTTTAAAAATTACATTTTGGAGTGCTTTGGCATGCTGCCAGAGAGAGCAGGCAGCATTAATTATTTCTTATTGGCATCAGCGTTAATTATTTGCATATTTCATGTGGTTTCCATAGATGTTGCAGGTGGGAGGGGGTGAGATGGGGTGTTGAAGGCACTTTTCACATTTTTAACATTTAAAAAAAAGAATGAATCCATGATCGGATGTGTTTGAAGAATCATTAAATTAGAGTCATTTCAAAAGCTTTCACTAGCTGCTCTAGTGGTGGTCATGAACTATATTAACTTTTACTGCTGAAAAAAAACCATTTGACTAAAAAGTTTTTGAAACTGTGTGTCAGCTTTAACTCATTCTACGGTATGAGTGGATTAAAACCAGAACAGAAGAATCTGAAACAACTCACAGAGGTTCAATCAGAAGGACATTAATGATCCACTTCTACAATAATTGATCGATTGAGTCCCAAATATGTCCAGTTTGCTCCAGCTTGATTCAGTTTCTACCAAAGTCTAGAGATAGGCTTGTTTTGTAAAATATTAGAAAAATGTTTTCCTTTGGTACAGTGATTCAGTTAATACACTGTTACCTTTTAGGGAGACAGTAATTAAATCATGTGTTGTATTAGAGAGCTACAGAAAACAAAACTCACTGTTTTATCTTTTAGACCTCTATCTTTTGATTTAGTTCTAATAGATAACCTGCAGTGTTGTTGCTGCTGCTGTTTGACACAAAATCCCTGCAGCTGCAAATCTGAAACTTTATCACTTTCCAAAACTTGGAAATGCAGTTTTACAGATCACATCAACACAGACTATGCTACTAAAGTGTGCCTGAGTGGTTAAACTAACTCCCCAAACTTCCCAACTGTAATCTCAATTTATGTAAAGTGCTGTGGTGGAGCTCCAGGAGCAGGATGAGCTGTCTGATTGGCACTATCAGGTATCAGGCAGGAGGCCAACACTAGGTAATTTGATTTAAAAAGCTTGTAATAACCTGGGGTCAATATTTAAATCACTCAGAGGGACGGGGTGGGTTGGGAAATCACTCTGCATGTTCAGAATGCTTCATTCACCATGCTTCTGGTTAGCTGGATCATAATTACCTCAGCTTGTTCCTCCCCATCTTTCCTTTTGTCTTCCTGGTGCCACCATCCTCTCAGTTCAAAGTAAGTTAAGGACCAGTCTCCACTCTGATGTTACAGGTTAATGATTCTAATAATCTATCAGAATTATAAAAAGTTAAATTATGTTGGTTTTGTAGATTAATTACAAGAGGAAAAAGTGAAAAATGTCCAATTAATTTTCCTGAGCCAGCAGAATATTGGGAAACAGTTGAGGAAACAGAACATGTTTTCCACCTTCTAAAACATCTACATTTTACTAGCCTGGACTGGTGAGTCCTTCCATTAGGAGTTTTTGTAACCATACAACCTTCCCCCCTCCCATCTTCTTTCCCTCTTCAAGTATCTGCACTCCTCAACTCCCTCTTTCCCTCCCTCTCTCTGTCATTCTGTGTGAGGTCTGTAGGGTGAAATGGAGGCCTGGGGCCAACAAGCTGTCTCCACCAGCTACACTGATAAGACAAACACACACACGCATACTCAGACACACATATGGAAGAGCCAACAGTCGCAATCATAAGGTGTACAAACTCTCACGCATACACTTTCACACACACGCATGAAGTTTTATAAATTCAGTTCAGAATGTCCAAAGAGGGATCCACAGAAGGTCACTTATCTCTTTTTACCTGATGATTCTTCAAACACAACAGACACACACACACACACACACACACACACACACACACACACACACACGCACGCACGCACGCACGCACACACACATGCACGCGCGCACACACCCACACACAGACACACGCACACACGCGCGCACACACACACACACACACACATGCATTTGACTTTTATAGCCATAGCACATCTTGGATGTCATAATCAGAACTTTTTGAACCCTGGTAATATTCATTATTTGTCATTTATAATGTGTATCTTCAGTGTTAACAGCTCTGTTGTCACATTATGATTGTGCGTCAACTGACCCACTCTGCAAGCTGCATGGACTTTAGCTCCATTGAAGTCTCTGAAGGTTAACATTATCATGCAGCTTAAACAAAAGTTAAATTGGAAAAGAAAGTGATAGTATCCTGACAGTCAGATCTTTGTTTCTTAACTTATAGTGACTGTACATAGAGAGCTGATTTTGCTTTTGATTAGGACAGCTTACTAGTCTAACATTAGCATGTATGCCCTTAGTTTTGATACGACTCCATAATAAAACACTTTACTACAGTTCCAGTAAATCATGCTTAGGCCAAACACAGAAAGGCTGTTCTGCTTTATAAACTGTTTTGCGTTGAACTTCGGCTGCGTTGATGACAGGTCTTCAGGCATTTTTGGCTGACTACATTTTTTCTGTGTCCATGGTCGTTCACAGAACTGAGTGATGGGAGTTCTAACATAAAACCAGGGCTACAATGGAATGGTTTAAAACAAAGCATGTTCATGTGCCAGAATGACCCAGTCAAAGTCCAGACCTCAAGCCAATTAAGAATCTGTGGCAATATCTAAAAACTGCTGTTCACAAACACTCTGCATTTAATCTGAACTTGAGCTGTTTTACAAAGAAAAATGGGCAAAAATTTCAGTCACCAGATGGGCAAAGCTGAGACAAACCCTAAAGACTAGCAGCTGGAATTACAGCAAAAGGTGGTTCCATGAAGTAGTGACTCAGAGGGGTTGAATACCTTTGCACACCACATTTCCATAATGTTGTTGTTTCATTATATCATTGTCTCAGTCTGTTTTCAATTCTAGACTTTAATTGTTTTACTGTGTATTTTGGTGTTTAAATTATCTCCGCTTTATATGTTCTAAACGTACCTTCAAAGGTATAAAAAACACACACAACACAGATTTCACCCTGTCTGACATCATTTGTCATGTCTGACTCAGAGAAAGACCCAGAACTGCCTGGAGGGTTGATGTTTCTCAACTGGCCTGGAAAAACCTTGGGATTCCCTTGGAGGAGCTGGACCAGGTGTCTGCTAACGCCGCCACTGACCCCAGATAAGGGAGGTATGGAAGGACAGATGGCATTTATTTAAAAAATATGTAGCAAAATATGAAAAGCTTTGTTAAAAAAATGCATTTTTAAAAGGATACAGCAATGGTACCGTTTTACCATTGCTGTATTTGTCAGGAGACACAACACACATTTCTTGTATTGTTGTCGATGTGTGTGTGTTAAGTCAAAATGTGCATGTGTGACAAGTAAATCATGTTTAGGCCAAACACAGAAAGGCTGTTCTGCTTCATAAACTGTTTCACGTTGAACTTCGGCTACGTTGACGACAGATCAATGTAGCCAAAGGATGGGGGAAGGTTTGGTTAAGCTCTTTAACATGATTTGTGTCCCCTGTGTTCAAAGGAATCTGCCTGTGGACATGGGGGCTGGTCTAATCCTGAACCATCACCTCCCTACCAACTCGCCCTTTAAGGCACCAACTAAAGTAGTGGTTCTCAACGTGGGCGGTACCACCCTCTCCCCCCAGGGGGCGTTCAGAGGACGGCAGGGGGCGGTGGGATGCCTTAGGGGGGCGTTTGGTCGAAGGTAAACTTTACACCTTAAATGCACAACAATACCAGTTTAGACTTTGAGCAACTTGGTAAAACTGTATTGTGTAACAATAAAACATGCTTGGCTGCAACATGGCGGCTCTTCTTCTATTCAGTGTTTGTAGCTTCTTGGAGAAGGTCCTCGCTGCAGCAAACAGAAAGGGGCGGGACGGACCACTGTCAACCTCATACCTTATATGGAAATGGGACCATTGCAATCCGGAAGTGAAGGGGGCGCTATTTTCTGTATTATCCGCGGTCTCCCGTTTTTATTTTCTTTTTAAATATGTGATAAGAATAAGAATACCAAAGTCATTATTAATTTCGGCATTACTGGCACCGTTAAAGATAAATTAGCTGATAAAACACCATATTTTTTCACTTTTTAAGGATATAGAGCTAATTAAATGACAAACAATACTTTCATACATTATGAATAATATCTATATCTCCATCAATTACAGGAGGAAGAAAAGAAATAGACATGAAAAACAACATGATCAACTATAATAAAAAAAATACCATTTGCAATATATACATAAGAAATGTAATTAAGCAAAAGTCAATAACAAACAAATTAGGAATAACAACCCTCACATTTTTGTTTCATGGTGCCATGTACGTTATTCTGAGATACCATTTATGGTAGAGTCTTATATGTAGGAAAAAATAAGATAAAACTATTTATAAACGATAAAACGATAAATCATATTCATAGAATCACATTATCAACAATTTGTCAATAGAGTAAAACACTAAGCATGTTATAGGTAGATGTTATTTAGTTTGGTTAAGAATAATTATTGCACTGTCAATAAATAGCTTCTAATAGATGTTCTTAGTTCCTAAAGGAACAATTTAACATCTTCATGAGCTCAGAGGATCAAACTGATAAATAAAGACGATGGATGATCTGCTAGAATATTTCNATTTATCTGCCATTCAAAGTATTCTTAAAAGATTGTCTGTTAATCTGCAGTTCATGTGACCAAACCAGCTGAGGAGAATCAAGTTAAAACTTGAGTTAAAATGTTGTTTTAACTTGAGTTGAGTTAAAACTCAAGTTAAAATGTTTAGTTTTAACATTTTAACACAACCTCAAGTTGGGTAACCTCAAGATCTTCTTAAAAGGTGGAGTCTCTGAGAACAGTTCTTAAAGATATAGTCAGTGTCAGTGTTTTCAGCAAAGTTGAGCTGACTGTCCAGGAATGACCCAAGGTTCCTACTACTTCCTTAAGAATATGGAAAGGTATGTTCTGTTGTTAGGGAATTCATCTTTTAATGTTCCAGTAATGCCAGAATTAATAAATAATAAAGACTTTGGTATTCTGATTTAGTAACGTGATTATATTAGTTGTGTTACCACCGCCAAGCCACTAGAGGCAGTAGTAGGCTCCAAAAGATGGGACTTAGGAGCAGATTTAGAAGTACACCGAAAACTACAGAATTTGTTAAAAACTGTGAGCTGCCCTTAGGTAAATAAAATATTGAAGTTCAAATACATGCTGAGAGTGAAACTCCTTCCTAATGGTGAAGATATATCACATATTTAAAAAGAAAATAAAAACGGGAGACCGCGGATAATACAGGAAATAGCGCCCCCTTCACTTCAGGAGTGCAATGGTCCCATTTCCAAATAAGGCATGAGGCTGACAGTGGTCCGTCCCGCTCTTTCTTTTTACTGTAGCGAAGTGTACTTGAAAAAGAGTCTTAGTACTGCGTGTTTGTGGGCAACTTTATTCTTGTGTATGTGAGAGACAAACGTTGCTTGAATGCGAGTTGCTACAGTGTATGTGAGAGAGAACGTTGTGGGAGTGCGAGTCAAACATTGTGTGAGTGCGGGTCAAACGTTGTGTGAGTGCGAGTCAAACATTGTGTGAATGCGCGTCAAACGTTGTGTCAGTGAGAGACTTGTGTGAGTGCGAGTCAAACGTTGTGTGAGTGAGAGATGAACATTGTGTGAGTGAGAGATGAAGGTTGTGTGAATGCGAGTTGTACTATGGCAAGCCGTTTCAACATAAATTCGGTTTACCGCCCTTACATTCCAGATATCTCAAATTGTTTTACGACTAGACGTTTTAGCGATTTAAAATATCTCCAATTATATTTCGAATAGACAAAATACATATTTTAGATATCTCTAATTACATTCTGACTAGTCGAAATGACGTCAGATTTACCATTGACTTGAATGGAGACTTCAATTCAAGATATCTTAAATGAATTACTGACTATCTGAAATACAGATTTCAGATATCTTCAATTAAATTATGACTAGTCATAAAGTAAATACAAGATATCTTGATTTTAATTTTGACTAGTCATAATTCTAATTAAAGATATCTCAAATTACTCCATAATTCAAGATATCTTAAATGTATTTTTGGATAGGATAATTGTTATTTTGACTAGTGAAAACTAAATTATAGATATCTTAAAAGCAAATAACGACTAGAAAAAACTAAATTAAAGACATCTTGAATTGGAATTTTGACTAGTCAAAATTCCTTTTAAGATATCTCTAAATGAATTAGAGATATCAATAAATTATTTGGCTTTTCCATTTAAGATATCTTAAATTGACATTTGACTAGTCAGAATGACATTGCTGATATCTTGAATATGTATTCTGTCTAGTCAAATCGTCCCAGACTTACGTATTAATTTGAAAGTTTAATAAAACAATGAAAAATAGAGAAAATGAAAAAAAGATGTTTGAAAATGCGCTACTTTCATGTTGAAAATGGTTTGACAATAACAATTTTAGCTGTTCTTAAGTGCATTCGGTTAGTCATAAATGGATAAACAGGATATTCTTTGTAGATGTTAGAAGCAATCCTATAGTTTATGAAGTTTTGCTATCTCTTCATAACATTGTCGAGCTCTT
>CAEGAF010001756.1:0-10607 GCA_903067075.1 Micropoecilia bifurca
CTATGTTTTAATGTTGCAGAGCTCAGTCGTTTTGCAAATAGTTCAAAGTTTAAACTGGCATGTTGTTCATCTTTTATCTGGTCGTTTTGTGGAATATTTAACAACTAGCAAATGACAAAGAATATTTTTCTACTCTGATTGGCTGCTGTTAGGCCTACAAATTTTAAGTTGAATGTTCATTGCATTTTTTATAGACACCAGTGAATATAATTTCTATTCCCATGGCTTTTTGTTCTCTGGGAAATTATTTTTGATGATAAATACAGAAACATGCATAAAAATCAAAACATCTATAATAGTGATAGTAATATTAATAATAACATAATAGTCAGTGCAAAGTAACCTACAAATTCTTTGGTGGGTGGCGGTGAGGGACCTGGATAAGGGCTAGGGAGGCGCTGGCCCAAAACAGGTTGAGAAACGCAGCTTTAAACAATCAAACTCATTTGCTCAGGAATAAATTAAATAGTTTATTTAATTTATATCTCTACACTCTAGAACGTGTTTTTTTACAACTATTACCTGGTTTAATATCTGTGTTTCACCTCCACTCATAGGGGAAAACTATCATAAGTTTTTAAAATAATTTGTCAGGAAACATTTGTTCTCTCTTGTTGTGCTGAACCTGGAGACATCTCTGAAAACATTGGAGCAATATTGCAATTAAATGATTTATTGATGAACCGAGCAGATATTTGAGATCTATACATCTACATTCTCGCCTAAAAACATTGTAAAAAAATCATTTTGTGAAATTTTAAGTGTAATAGCAAAAATTATTTTGCCGCCATTGCTGTTTTTCCTGAACACCCGTTTTAAAAGATGTAGACCCTAATTTTGGACACAGCTGTTTTTTGTTCGACTCCCTCTAGTGGTTTGGAGCACTTCCATTTTCAGCACTTTTTGTTTGCATCTTTTCTTTTGTTTGCTGCATTTAATTTGCATCTGCTATTTTGTTTGCATCTTTTCTCTGTTGCTGTGCATTTGCACCTGTCGGCCACCATAGAAACAGTAGCTACTGTTTCAATTTACTACCTGAAACAGCAGCAAACTGCTAAGTTCAGCATAGACGGACGGACCGACAGACAGACAGACAGATAGACAGATAGATAAGAATGTAATAATATGAGGCATTATTCTGGTGTTCAACAGAATATAAATATATTTTGTTTCAACAAATATAATAGGAAATGTTTTGAGGTTGCAATACTTATGTGAGTATTTACTACAGCAAGCAAAATAGTGTGATTATCAATGAGATAAATATCACCTTGAACCAAAAAAACACATGCTATATGAAGCAAAAACCTCTAGAATCTCCCAATTTCTTGAGCAGTCACAAGTCCAGTGTGCTGTTCAAGATCATAAAATTCCAGATCTATCTGCTTTGGTCAGATTGATTTATAAGGAGCCCTCTGTTGACAATGCATGCACTATGTCCAGTGTTCATGCTTGCTAAACGCTGCTTTTGCTGAAGCTTTCTGCTGAAATAAGCAGCACTCAGGCTCCTTGGGGTGGGACAACCTTCACTGCATTGCACCCAGATCATCCATAACCATGGAACTGCAGCGCTGATAAACATTCCCTTCACAATGGAGGAAAGGGGCGGTGGGAATGAGGAGGGGGTTCTTTGGCAAACAGTGAGCATTTCTTTGGGCACACGGTAATACATTCATTCAATCACCCTTGTCAGAAGCGACTCAGCCCCAAGATGGCATTCTATTTGATTTCCTAACAGGTCTTTGATTGGGAGAGGGGAATGGTGCCCCATGTGACTCTGGAAAAAAGTAATGCAATTATTCTACTTTTCTGTGTTCTGTAGGCAGTTAATTCATTTTGATTTGCTGTGTGTTTCCTGGGCCTCCCTTCTCATTAGCAATGATTAATCACGGAGCAGAGCATTCGTGTCTTAGGATTCAGGCTCTTTCTCTAAACCAGTGTGGGACTGGACTTTAACATCTCCTCTCTCATTGGTTCCATTTTTCTCTTTTTTTCCCCAAAGTGATTTTAATAGTAGTGATAATTATTGCATGCATTGCCAAAATTCTAAGAGATTGAGTCAAAAATTATACATTTTATTATCAGTTTTGATAAAGATTGGTACAGAGAAAATTTCAACTACACTCAATCAGACCAGCTGAGTTAAAGTCAGTGAAAATAGGAGAGACATGAATTCCTATTGTGGTGACTAACAGGCCAGATGCAGACAAAAGATTGTCCAGGGTTCCAGCAGCAGCATGGCTCTTTCTGCCATCCCTCTGTCTTTTCAGGAGTCTCTTCCAAATATAAGGCAGGAGCTGGGAGGGGAAGGGAGAGGGGGAATGAGACGGAGGAGGTATGGGGGAGGGCACAGAGAAGAGGAAGTTATCACCAAATTGCCATATCTACAAAGCTCTCCCTGCACGCCGCAGATTTCCCCTCTTTAATCTGACACATACAGCCTCATCCCTGCTAAAACCCTGCAAGGCGCTGTGAAGCTCAGCATCCTGGGCTGAAAGAACGATGCAGCCAAGAGAGAGGGGAGTTGGAGGGAAAGACGGAGAAATGGAAAAAGAAAAGATAGTACATGCATGTGTGAGGGGAGGAGAGAAAGGAACCGTTTTTATTTGTTCTTTGGAGCAAACATGCAGCTGGCTTTATGAAGAGAGCTAAATCGTGGAGGTTAATTGAAAAATGAGATAAACAAAGGCAGTGGAAAGAAGAGGGAAAGATTGAGGCTGCCAGCATAGGCATGCCACCACTGAACCTTCAGACTGTGCAACCCTGATAAAAAAGCAGTTAATTGTCTCACGATTTCTTCCACTTAATTTCAATCCAATTAGAGAAAGAAAAAAAATTGCAAGAAACCATCTTCTGCCTTTCATTGTTAGGTTCAAAATAACACTAATGAGTGGATCTTTTTGAGAACAAGCTTTTATATAAATCATGAAGAAAAGCCCAGCAAAGATTTTCAAATGTTTTCTGATGTGCACACAATGCCCCAAGCAATCTTCTTTTCAGTTTATCCATTTTCCCAGCAAAAAATGTTCAAATTCAACCAATTTGAGTTCTGCTCATTGGATGACTAACATCTATTATGTGCTTAAAGGAGGAACCACGGTGCTTATGTACCACACTTTACCATAGAAATGTCGAAAAGGATTAAAAGCAGTGCATTTGGTTGAAGACCTATTTTTAAGGAGAAAGGCAAATAGAAATGTCAAAGCACTTAAAGGTGAGAAACTGCCCTGTCTGATTGCAGCACCGACTGTTCTGAATGGATTACTTACACACAAATGTTCAAAAAACATGTGTGGGAACAAACTAGTAAAATTATGTCACATCATTCCTACTGAAGTTTTACTAACGTTTGGAGCTAAATTCTAAACTTAACATTTATTGTTAATTTTCTCTGTCAGACTTGAAGCAACACCAAAGCAAAGAAAATGAGCAGGGATTTGCACAGATGGACACTAGGGGGAGTCACAGCACAGGCACTCTGTCCTCTTAACAAAAACAGTGCCTTTCTGAAATCTTAACAGGAATACATGTTAAGATGTCTGAACCCCACTTTTCCTGACATGGATGGTTTTAATCTACTCTGGATCAAAATGACCTCTGATTGATAAAAAAGAGGTCTGGCTGTGTTTAATATTTGATGATGTCCAGAGTTGCACCTTTTAAGAGACACTTTGCAGTATGGACTTTGAGCTGTAAACTGTTAGTATAAGGATGGTGCATCATCAACTGCAGAGGTTTAAACATGTTATTGCAATAATGATGTATATCACTCATTGGGACATGCAGAAACAGGCTCTGATGTCACCAGCAGAGTTCAAACCCAGCATCCCCAGGTCCTTCTTCTGAAGATGGAGGCGGTAATGGTGGCTTTAACTGGTGGGTTGCTGATCAAGCCCATTTCCATCCGTCTCTGTACGCTGCCCTCCAGAGGCAGTGTAAACTTTCTCATTGACTATAGTGGGTGTGCAAGTACTGCAGAGTCCAGTCCGTGACTGAATGGAGACGTAAGCAGAGTAAATTGAGGGTTAACATGGATCTGAGGGAGCCTCTGACTGAAAACATTTTGCATGACAGTTTCATGAATAACATGGTCAGGGTTTAAGAAAAATTCCTTTCTTGTGACAATCAATCTTTGCACAATCACCCAAAGATTCTAGAGCGGTCAACATTTTTGATCAGCTTGTTGATCCTTATTAAATCACTGGCTCTGGTGCTGCTACCCCAACAGATCATGGCAGAAGGGATTACACTCTCCACAAGAGACTAGAAGACATGCAGAATAACTGAAAAAGTGAAACTTCTTTATGAAGTAATTTTTCTGTCTCTTCTCGTATAGGCAGCTTCTTCTTGTGCTTCCAACCCAGGTTGTCCAGTGTAGAGAATAAAATCATTAAGTTCTGGCTCGTTATATTCTCTGGTCCTCCCGAATTCAATGATTCCATGTGTGGAAACAAAAGCCACATAGATGACAGTCAACGCCCCACGTCAGTGGCGCAAAAAGTGGGTATGCAGGGTATGCAACGCATAGGGGCGCAGCACCAGAGGGGGCGCCAAAACCCCGTCTGGAGGGGCGACGCGCCACTGCCCCACGTCAGACATTTTCAGAGTTTATTCTAACATTTAAAAGTATAACATCACATCAACAACACAGACATTTCATACACACCAAAACAGACATTCATTTACCTGAGACAAATAGAAAAGAAGAAGAAAAAAGAAAAATGAAGGACAAAGACATCTTTGGAGAGGTGCAAAACCAAATCTAGTTTGTTCCTCATGTGCACAAATTTTTAGATTAAATTTGTGCACTAATTTACTATAAAAAAAAATTAGTGCTCACATTTTTTTGTTTGTGCACTAAAAAATTTAGTGCACAAGCAAAATTAGTGCAAAAAATTTAGAAGAAGGCATATTCTACTCTTTAATTTATTCAAATAAGGCGTATCTTTGCTCATCCAACCAGGAGCTGTCTTGGACCTCTTAAAAGTTAGAAACTCCTTACAATTTGTTTTCAAGATCAAACACCAAGTGTCACCTTTATCTAAACGAAGTGGAAGCAGAACGTCTCCTCCACTGGCCTTACCTCCTGCTGTTTTGTGGCTTTTCACAGATCAGTGTGAAACTGGAACTTCTCCTGATTCTTTCCCACACAGACAAAAGGCAGATCAAAATATTTAGGAGGCAATCTGCTGTAACTACAGGTAACATAAAGAAAACTATAATTAGGCTATTTCAATCAAGACATGTTGTTAACTATGAGAGATTGCAAATTAATTATGTGGTTTACAGCTGGTGTAAACAGTTTTACACCAGCTGTTTACACCAGCTGTTTAAATCTTATCAAGATGGTCAAAAGGTTAAACTCACACAAACAGCCACGACCTCGTATGAATGTCTGCTCAATCCACAGAGAGGTTAAGAACTCTGTTTTAAATTATAGAAAACTAAAACCTAACTATTTTAATTCAACTTATTGTGTTATATTTAATAGAAACATCCTACAAATGAGATGCCTATTGGACCATGCAGACAATTTAGAATGATATTTTCTTATTTTAAAACACTGTTAATTTTATATAATAATGTACATGTGCTTAAGTTTTAAAACTAGCATATTCTAAATTTATTTTCCTATCACCAGTCAAAAACAGAGGTTGTTATTCTTCTCCACTGCAGAACCAGCAGAGTATTTCCTGCAGATGACAGAACTCTCTTTCTTTTCTGGAAATCTGAGGTGTGCAGTGTGATAAGAAGTGGAGAAAGTACAGCCTCCTGTTGTACTTCTGTGGTGCTGACCACCTTATTGTATAATAATTCAGACCTATAAACTGTAGTCAGTTGGTCAGGTAGTCATTGATCCAGGTGACTGTGAGGCCTCCATTTATGTCTTGTGGAATTTCCAACAAAGAGAATCAGGCTAAATTGTTTTAATATCCTGGAGAAATAAAAGAACATGATCCCTGCAGTGCTGCCTGCTTTTATTCAGGTGACAGGGTTTGTGTTGAGTGTTGTAGCTTTGCAACAACTGAGCAGAGGACATCACATGCAGTGTTGACAACAGCTGACAGTGGAATGTAAGCGGTTGCTAAAATAACACTGGTGAGATCCCTTGGTGAATATTGTGCACAAAAACCGACTGCTAATCAATATCTTAACTTCAGAGACAACACTTCACAGTATTATGTCACATACTGTAGACTGCTACTCCAACTTTTAGATACTCCTTTTTAAATCTCCGCTCTTCTGGTCTGAAGAAAAACTCTGGAATCAAGGATATTACCTTGCAGCCATGTCTCAGCGAAGTTCATAATGCGAATCTGACTGGATCATTGTAAGAGTTTTAAGTAATGGAAAAGATTATTTGAAATTCCTCCTCCTCTCTCTCACCTCTGTGCTTCCTTTTCTGGACAGTAAAAGGAGGCACAAGACATTTGTTGTGATGCGGTTGCATATCAGTACAAATGTGTAAATGTAAAAATGCATCAGCAGAAGTTCTTCCAACTGTACATTCAAAACCAAAGGGAATGATCATCCCAGAAAGCAATGTTTGAGATAGAAAAAGAGGAAAAACTTTTAGTTTTTATAAACCTAAAATCTTATTGTTTTTAATTCCTTAAAAACAATACATTTGAGAGAAAATAATAGCTCAGTTATATCAATTTATTTTTTGGAAGTTCAAGTTAAGCGACAATCTGTAATTTGTGTCTTTGGCTGACGACTTGCAAATGGTTTGTTTAGAAAGATCAGGTTAAAATTAGGTGAAACCATTCCATATTTACATATGTGACATAATTGTAAAGTACATAACTGAAGCATGAAAGTATGGACACACTGAGTATCTGAATAGTACAAGGCCCAACAGACAATGTAATAACATTGTCTGTTCTCTCTTACATAAGAGGCCTTCTTCAACCTGTGTGATGGAAGCACAGATTGTTTTGACAGCTGTTTTTAGGTCATCTGCTTTGGTGGGTCTGATGTCTCACATTTTCCTCTTGACAACAGCCTGTTAAGAAAATATATTTAAAATAAGCTAGTTGTAAAATTTAACTATAGGTTCAATAATTAGGTAAAATTAATGCTGTTTCAAATAAAGAAATTCACTTCAAAATTATATCCATGGTTCAATTAGCGTAATTTTTATCTAGGATATTTCTATTGAAACATTATACACTAAGTTGAATTAAAATAACCTAGTTTGTAGTTCTCTATAATTTAGAACACAGCTAGTGTCTGTGTATGTGTTTGGCCTTTTGATAAAATGTAACAGCTGGTGTAAAACAATCTGGCTCTCATCAGGGTAGAACATCTTCTAGACAGGATCATAAAAAACATCTGTCTTCATTCAAAAGAAAATAACACTTCTTTGTTCTTAGAAGTTAAGTAAATTTAAAATGAAACTCGCTAAGGACAGTCCCCTAATTTGAATAGTGTAGAAGGAAAACACGCCCTCCCTATAAAACTAGGGAACATGGAACTTAGCTTCAGATCGGTCAGTGGCTTCCCTTGTGACGCCGTCTCCGAGGAAGCATGCGTAGCGGAGAGATGCTTCCTCGTAATGTTTCGTTGTGTGTGTGTGGATGTCTGTTGTGTGAGGTAAATATTGCTGGTTTTATTCAGTTCTGTCAGTACCATTAGTTATTTGTCTAATACATTTTATGTTTTTGACTTGGAGAAACATTTTGTCTTGTCTTTATGGTTCAGCTGATACAACGACAACGTCAATGAATCCGGGCAGAAGAGAAAATAAAACGAGTCAAAAGGTTTTTAATTATTCCTCTTTGGAACATTTTTAACAAGCCCATGGATTTTCTGTGAGGTTATAGGTCATGGAAATTTTCTAACAAATCAAAAGCAGGAACTCCATGGTCACTGAAGCAGCTTTTGGTACTTTAGTCAGTGTAAGCCAGTCTTGCTGGAAAATAAAATCAGCATTTCCATACATGCAGCCTGCCAGCAGAGGGAAGCATGAAGAACTCTAGAGTTTCCTGGAAGACGCTGCATTGACTGTGGACTTCAGAAAACTAAGTGGACCAGAACCAGAACCACATCACATGGCAACCAAACCAAGACTAACTGGAAACTTCATAATGAACTTAAAGCAACATGGACTCTGGGTCTCTCTACTCCTCGATTTCTGAATAAAATTCCAAATTTATTTTCATCTGAAAAAAGAAGTTTGAAGTTTAAACCATTGAGCAACAGTCTGCTCCTCTTTAGCCCAGGAACGACGCTTTTGACATTGTCTGTGGTTCTGGAGTGATTTGACAGGGGAAACGTTCACCACAGATACTAAAAGACTGCTGTAGCAGCAGAGAAGGGGAGAAAAGAAAAATTAGGCATATAGTAGCTGATATTGTCATCACAATATTTATTAATTTTGTCAGTAAAATATTTTCTAATATTATGCAATATTAATAACTCAAATACAGACAAATTATACTTGTAGCATTCACAAAAGGTGTCAGTAAGATGGACCTAAGGTGAAATTCCTGTAATTTTTCATATAAAAAATATATATAACTCTGAAAAACCTAAATGTCAGTTTTTTCCAATATAGTGCAGCCTTACTTTCATAGAACCTTATTCCTGAACGACAGCTGGACATTCCCCTGTTGCTTAGGTCTGGACAGAACTGTGTGAACACATGAACTTGGCACCTGCAGGAATCGGCACATTGTACCCCAGGATGAATCAGGCTTCTGGTCGTCCATAATTCTCTTCATGATGTCTTGGCTCATTTCTTTGACATTTCTGATGATGTCACACGAGGAGGTATTGAGCTTGATGTGTTGGCTTAAAATGCAACATTAAAAATGGAGATGTTTGGGCCATTAATGGCGAAAAAAAGTATACTTTAGTATATTTTAAATATACTTACATTTGTGAAAGTAAACTTTAAGTATACTAAGTATTAAGTGTACTACCTATAAATATATCTGAAGGATACTAAAAGTGTACTTGTACCAATTTCGAAATTATAACTTTAAACACACTTAAACGTAATTGTACCAAAATACACTTTTAATATATTAAATAAAAGTATACTTTTAGTGAACAAAATATATATTTGCCCAAGTGTAAATATACACTTGCTCAAGTATATTTAAAATATATTGAAAATATGTTTTGTGTATATTTTAAAATGCTCAAAATAGATTTTTTAAAAAAAAAAAAATCAGTTACTACTTTAAATTATTAATTTCACTACGTTTTAAATTACATTTCAGTGTAAATTTTGAGCTAATAAAGTATGCCTTTTTTAAACTTCTTTATTATCCGAGTGAACCCGTTGAGATCCACATCTCTTTTTCAAGAGGGACCTGACCAGAAGTCTGCAACACAAAGCAAACTGATTACAAAATAAAATAAAACTAATTAATACATATGCAGAAGTATGTCTTTTAGACATGTATAAAGTACTTTTCATGTAATTTTTAGGCACACTTTTTAAGCACCTAAAAAGTATGTCTTTTTAGGTGCCTTAATAATCTTTTACTGTTTTTGTTAAAATTGGAAAGAATAAAAAAATATATAATCATGATGTAATGTTGTTTAAGAAAGTACACAATCCATTTTCAGATATGATGTAGGATCTATAATCAACGACATTACTTCCAGTTCACACTCCAGATCAGATGATGGCGGTATTGCACACTTTGTTTTTTTTTTTCCAAAAATTGCCATAAAGAGAAGAACAAACTTGAAAGCAGGGAAGATAACAGACGCTGTTCAAATTCGCCATTTGTACTCGCATAATATTGTCTTAAAAGTAGAGAAGGCCTTGATAATAGTTACTAATTTTAGTAAATTCAAGCTGGTGACGTCCGAGTCTGAGTTAGATGACAACACAATGGGACAACAACTGATGGAAATGAAATGTGTGTCATGAAAGGAACCAAAGGGATGAAGACTGATAACATGTTACTAGCTAGTGCTAAGTTTAATTAATTAATTTAATTATAATTAATTATATTCATTTAATTACAGTGCAGTACAGATATGTAACTTACCTTGGTTTCATAAATAATTATTTTATCAATTTTATTGTGACTTGTATGATTATTACTATAAGCAATCATGCATGGTGGCTGTTTGTTGCAACTTATACTTTTATTCATAAACGTAACCTGGTTTTAATTAAGCTCCATAAGACAAAGATACTTTGATATTGTGAGGTTGTTGTTCTAACTCGTTCATCAATGATTTTATCTTCAACATATGTTTGCAGTCTAACTAAGCAAATGAAGATGAAAGAGGAAGCCAGAGAAATCAGGTGTTAGGAAACCTAAAGACTTTCTGTCTCAGAAGAAGCTCCGACTCCACCAGATCACCAACCAGCTTTGTTTTTTTTAAATGAGGAGCTAGCTACATTTTCAACAACAAAAACTGTTGTGTTACCAACAACAAGTGCTAATAAACATGATTTCATTTAAAATAACTGGACAGAATTTTTCCCCTTGTTATTCTAACATTTATCTTTCATACATTTTATTTGTTGTTGACTTTCAGGGCCTTGTGATGGACTGTTGACCTGTCCAGGGTGAACCTGCCTCTCATCTGATGGCTGCTGGAGATGGGCACCACCAGCCCCCCTCACCACCCTG
>CAEGAF010001767.1:0-17948 GCA_903067075.1 Micropoecilia bifurca
TCCCAGTGCCTCCGGTTTTTTCATTAAACATCATTTTCATCTTCATCCTGGCCTGCCTGCGTCTCTCTCACCTCACCTCAACCAAATCATGACACCGTTGGATGAATTTATCCACCCTGGACTGAGCCGTTCAGCAGTTAGGTTTTATTTTTTCCTACAAGTTATTCTCTTAATAACAGTAATAACATGCTTGATTGGAGCCACAAGAAAATGGACAAAATAACTACTGCAAATTTTATTTTCCAGACTGACTCCAAGTGCAGCAGCCATTTTTTCCAAACTTGGTGCAAAAAAGCCAGAAAGTTCATAAAATACATTTATTAAGTAATAACCTTGAGGCAGACAGACTGGATTTTCCCCAGTTTCATCTCCATTTTATATGTTTGAGTAAGAAACAACAAATACAAAATTAAACAAAACTAAAATTAAAAAATCTCCAGTGAACATCTTTCCTTTGCATTTAAAAATGAATGGATAGATAAAAACCTCCTTTGCAGTCTTAAGTCGAGCAATTTGGCACATTAATAAACACAATAAATACGCAATGAAAACATCAGAAAAAAGGAAAACAGATTTTAAAATGAACTCCCACATTTTTTCATTACTAGCTAAATAAACCAAGTGTGTGTGTGTGTGTGTGTGTGTGTGTGTGTGTGTGTTTTCTAACCCAGTTCTGTCCTCTCCAGGGTCACGTGGTGTTTGATGCTCAGGGTTCCAGGATGGCAATGACCCTCATCGAACAACTGCAAGGTAAACCCACAGCAGACTCAGACGCAGTGCTGCAGCTGCTGCTGCTCCTGCTGCTCCTGCTGCTGCTGCAGCCTTGACGCTGTAGCGGCGCTTGCTAACAGACTTAATGCAGGGATGTGGTGACTCAAGGCTTCGCTCTAATTGGCCCAAAGCCTCTCGGTTTTAAGCTGTTTCTGGAAATGGCCTCCTATTTGTCACCAGTGACTTAATGAGTTTCCCAGCTCCAGATAAGGTGGGGGATTATTCTCCACCTCTGTTCTCATTGGCGTCCTAACGGATCCTTGTCTCCGTGACGCTGTGTCTCCCGCTTCCTGCCGTGGCGTTGAGGTAATTTGACATCCAGGATGAGGCGACCTGACTGGAATGCCTGATCCCACCTGGAGCTCATCAGCATTCCCGGCCCCCTTCTCCCCTTTTCTCCTTCTCTCCCCTTGTTCCTCCCCATGCTGCTTTTCATCCATCATTTACTTTAGCTGTTTATCTCATGTCTGCTGCTTCGTGGGCTGCACTGACAGAAATACCTGCACTATAAATACATGTTTACTCGCTGTGACAGAAGGAATTGCACATAATTAGCTCCTGTTGTTCCTCTTGATGTTGCAGGAGGAAGTTATAAGAAGATTGGTTACTATGACAGCTCCCAGATGAACCTGAGCTGGTTCAACAACGACGTCTGGATCGGTGAGACATCCGACCGTCTGTCATCCAACCGTCCGTCCGTCCATCCATCCTGATTGAATGTTGTTGGTTTCTGTCTTGTTAAAAAGCTGTTTTCTCATCTTTGAATTTGAACATGATCTCATTCCTCTGATAACTTCCTCATCTAAACAGGAAGTCCCATCATTGCACTTATCTCACATGTTCTGGTAAACAGGATCTTTCTGACCAACAGTTGCCTGTAATCTACACAATCATTTCAGAACATTACAACTCCGATGTCTTTTTCCAAATCTTTCAAGTCTGGATCAATTTGCCTCTAAAACTCTCCATTGCAACTAGAAAAAAAGCCATTCAATACAGGCATTGCATCATGTTTGAAAATGGTTTTTGAGTCATACTGCAGCAGGCGGACAGTTAATGGCACCAGGGCAGAGGAGAGATCCATCAACGCATTTGTGTCAAATCTGATGCACATTAAGTGCAATTGGCTGTAGTTAGGTTTTTCAGATGAAGGGCTGTTATTGGCAGCTTCGCTCGCTGTCAGTCTTCAAGCTGCCGCTGCTTTCTGAGCAGGTGATGCTGTTTTCTCTGACCGGTTTGGGTAAATGCATCCCTCCGCTCATCAAGTGGATGTTCAAGTGGTTGTGATTTTCTGTAATTCCTGCAGCTATCAAATGGAACAGAGAAGAAAAGCAGGTTTGAGGTTAAATGCTGCAAAAAAAAAAGGATTTTTACGGATCCTAATGACCAGCAGAGAGTGTGACTAACAGCCAACGCACTTATTTTAATAAGCAGGAAACGTTTTAATGAGCTAAACGTCTCTGCCTGACACCTCACAGGATAACTGGACCAGAACTTGTGCAGCTCAGACCACAGCGACTGTAAGTCTGCAGCCTGAAAACCCGTTGATGTTGATTCACGGCCGGCGCTGCGCCTGTTCCCTGGCCTGTTTACTGGCCCGGCTGCTCCCTGCAGAGGTGACACACTTGTCTATGGACGCAGCGAGTCGCTGATCGATCCTTCGTGTCCCAGTGAAAGCTGCCCTGTTTTAGGCTTTTAAGGAAACGGATGGCTGCCAAGGCTGAACCGAGTCCTGAAGAAGCTCAGATTCCAGGTCCATTGTGAAGCATAGTTGACCCGTAAACATGTCCGGCTCTTTGCGTTGCCTTGCTGCCACCAGAAGCCCCTGATGTGTGAGAAGCAGCTGAATTTGCCTCTAAAGGGTCAGATGTGAGTTTCATTTGCGATACAAAACATATTTAATCGCCTCCGTTGAGAAATTGCCCTCCCTTTCTGCAGCCTGATTTTGTTTTTGACTGTTCACCAAATAACGGCGCCGGCTGCCATGTGACATCTTTTTGTTGGGGGGGGAAGTGAGTAATTTCCTGCTCTTTGGGGCTGACGCCGTTCAGGGGAGTCGTCTTCTGGAGGAGCGGAGGAAGGGGAGGAAGGGGAGGAAGGGGAGCTTGAATCGCTCCACGCTGACAGGGTGGAGTAAACACAGCGGTTCTCCATTTAACCCCTCCAATCATTTCCCTTCCCCCCATTCCCCCCCACCACCACCAGCCTGCATCACGCCGCACTTTCTCACTCGCTGCGCCGTCGCCCTAACAACCGCTTCAGCTCAGCTTTTCTTCTAATCGCTGTGGCAACTGTTTCAGAGCAGGGTCTCCATGGCAACACCCTGTCCCGATTCTTTCATCAAGGACGGAGGAGGGTATCAGCGCTGCAAACACAATAAGTGAATGGACAATTGACATGCACACACACTCAGGAATACTCCGGCTTCCTGTGCTTTCATTCACTCACATTCATAACCTTAAGCTTCCCATTACATATTTAATATGGAAGCATAACAGGGCTATTTGTGTAGCTATTCACCAGAGTGAAAGGCGGCTGTTAATTGGGTCCATGTATGAAAATCTTAAAACGGAGGGAAAATGTGAGATTTAAAGGAAAACATTGCTCAGACACACCTGGACTGTGATCCAAGTCCATCTCTGATTATTTCACTATAATCTAACTCCAGTCTGTTTATGTAGAAAGTCTGGTTTGTTTATGAAGGTTTGAACTCTGGTCCGTCTACAAACAAACTCTGAGTCGGTTTGAATTCGTATGTGAACACCAAGCAGTTTGGAAACCGCTCCAAACGCAGGAAGTGGACTGCAGTGCAGGGCATTCTGGGTAAATGGAGCCAAAACAAACACCCTCAGCTAGCACTAGCAGGAGAAATGTCTTGTTGTCTTTAGCCAAAGACAAAAGAGAAATGCTACCAGCGCTAAGATCTGACTCCGTTTTTGTCGTTTGCTTCAGTGGTGCAGCGCCCCCACAGGCGAGGAGGGGAACAGGCTTTTCAAAGGGTTTGGGTGGTTTGACCATGAACTGCAGCAAGTGAAAAGTGTTGGAACTTCATGTTGTAAATTACCTGGCCTAAATTCTAGTCAGCTGTTTCCTATTGAAACTGTTCTGGACAAGCTGCCAGCTTCGTTTCTGGAAACCTGCTGGACGGAAAGAAAAGCTCAACTCAACTGTTGAGTCGTTTCATTTCCGATAAATGGCACCAACTCCAAAATGGTAGCGATTTTTTGCTAATCCTGAAACATTTAGGCCTTCCTGCTAGACAAAATGCTAGCTTGGCTAGTAGTAGCATCCCAAGCCAGGCACTAAATGAACTCAAACAACTAAACTGACGTTTGAATCTTAGTTGTTAAATAATTTCAGTCGTGATAAATTATGATTGTGAAGCAGTTTAAAATGAGGTGGTGACTCATTGGTCAAACGCGCTGCTGGCTGCGTTGTGCTGCAGCACTTTGTGACTGGCAGCTCATTAAATATGACCAGAGGTTTACTTTGAATCCAGTCACTGGACCAGCTGAGCCTAAAATTAGGCCTGCACCGCATCTACAACCTCACAAGAAAATTATTCTGTCATCTTCTTCTTGACATTGTGAATATTTTCAAAACTTTTCCTGAGAAGCAAAGATAAATGTAATCTAACAGTTTTTCCCAACCCTGGTCCTCCAGGCTTTACTGCCCTGCATGTTTTAGATGTTTACCTGTTTAACACACCCCATCCATATGATTGCAGTTCAGAAAAGACTTGTTAATTAATCAACCATCAATTGAAATTGTGTGTGTTGAAGCAGAGAAATACCTAAAACATGCAGGGCAGTGAGTCTTGGGGACCAGGGTTGAAAAACACTGATCTAACATAAGGAAAGTGGGTGATTTTTGCCAGGCATTCCTGACCACATCCTACCATGACTGGCTGAGTTACACAGTAACAGGAGAGAAACTAACGGCTCTCATTTATAGAAAGCTGAGGATGTGTTTTCAGTAAAAACATTCAGAAACCGTTTCTTTGGGTCTGAGTTGTGAAACTTGGCTGTTGTAAGACCGGAGCGGCGAGCCGCAGCTGACGCTTCAGTCCATCCGCTGGTCTGTCAGCCTCACTGTTCTGTTGACCAGATGAGCCAAAGGCTAATCCCGAGTTCTGCTGAGTTAGATTGGACTTGGCACTGAGGTCGAACGAGCCTTGTCATTTCACATCGCTCGGCTGTCTGTTAGCCGCGCAGGCCGGATCTGCAGCTGGTATGAATTTAGCCTCTACAGGCTTCAGAGTCGACTCGACTCTGACACTTTTACTGCACTTCATGCTTTTTAAAGAACTCCAGGACTGTGTCATGTTGGCCGTCTTCAGGCAAGATGTTCTCTACAATTCATTCATCATTGTTGGTTCTGGCTCCATATTTAGTTTTGACTTCGATGTAAAGGTGAAGCATCTCATTCAGTAAAACCCTTAGAGGTAGATGATGGATTATGATAAACATCACACTCCTCTCAGTTCTTACATGAAGAGTAGAAATTATGGGTCAATGCACAATTGTGCAGCTTGTTATTACTGCAGGCTGGATTTCTGCTGAAACGCTCTACAAAGATGGACACAGTTCTGCAAACTAAAAAGGATTTTGATGAAAACAAGACTTCAGAAGCCTTGGAAAGTCGTTACGAACCCTAGAAGGAATTTAAAAGCCTCTAATATTTTCCTCTCGTCTGTCATAAAGCCTGATGTTTGTTTGAAACGGGTTTGTTGCTGCATTCTGTAGGGAGACACTAAAAAGCTGAGATCAAAAATGTTCCTGCACAGTAAACAGACTGATTTTTGCTCCGCCAGGTGGCTGTGAAAATGAAAGTGACGAGTGACAAACCAGCGAAACAAAAAATACCAGAAAAAAACAAACCGTTCAGCAGCTAATTCAGATCCAGATATTATATAAATTAAATTCATTTCTTCACAAAACTGCATCAATATCTTAATATTGATGCAATAATATTATTTCACTTTATCAGGGGAAATAATGTTGTTATTATTATGGGTAATAACAATAAGTAGCTGTTTTAAGATGGAGCCTCAGCATCTATTCTAGACTTTTGTTTTGAAGTATGACAGGAAATGGTTCCCGGTTTGCTCACTGATGTGGATGAACGAAACGCTGTTCTGTGTTTTCATACTGATCAGCTCCAGTTTAAAACATGAAACAGGAAAGGAAAAATGTTTAGCACTCGGACAAACAAGAGTTTTAGATGCTTTATTCATGTTGGACACGTCTTCCCATGAAATTCATTTCTTTGTGTTCATTATTGTTATCAAGGTGTTGCTCATGAATTCATTCCTGGTCGTTTACTTTCTTGTATTTTGTTCTTTGTGTATTAGATCATTATCAGACATTGAGGATCCTGGAGTCTTAGTTCGGTTCCTCAGTGTTAATTAGTTTCCCCTCCGCCTGGAATCAATTCATCTGCTGCTTTTGTCACATTTCATCACTACCTCAGTATTTAAGCTCCTGGTTTTTCATGGCTCATTGTGAGATTCTTTCTTTTCTTTGCTCATCTTCCTCTTTGCTTTGTGGAGACCCTGCAGCTTTATCTTTTTCTTAAACCTTTCAAATGCCTTTTTCCAGTGGCTCTTTGCTTTGGCCCAAACAAAACATTACAGAACAAACAAAGCAACCAGTGTTTTTAGTCTGACTGGGACTGGAATTTTCTCCATTTCTTTTCTCATGAACTGATGGATTATACCGCTTGTACCTGGCAACGGAGAAACATTTAAACCTTTCAGATGGAAGGACGAAAGAAGTCCTGAGGGTTTTTGTTTCAAAAGGAAATAAATAATAATAGGCCTGTTGCTTTGAATTATCTTTGTGCAGTGCATCGTCTTTTGATAAAAAATAAATTGGTGTTTGTTGGTTGTTTATGTTTCGGATCTTTGGAAACGTTTTGAGATGTCAGTCAGACTCAACGCGGAGATCCAACCCTAACGCAGAACTTTGACAGACGTTGACGCTCCATCAGCTTTCAGAGGAGCAGGAGAGGAATATTAATCAAACTCATCTTGATGTTTAATTAATATTCGCTCCATAGACAGAGTTATGATCACTTTTTCTTCACAAAGGAGTGAAAGCAAAGAAAGTGCTGTTTGCATGTAGTGCAGTAAAGATAATCATCCCTTTGTCCAGGTGGGCAGTTTCAGTTTAAACCTTTTATCTACGATGCTCTGGAGGTTAAAGCTCAGCTGTTCTTCTGTTTGTGTTGATTTTAAAATCTCCTATACTGTGACGTGATTTTCCCCTCCAAAATAAATGACTATGAAAACATCAGAAGAAAGTTTTTCAACCAGTGCTAGCTGCGCTAACCCTAAGGCGCTAATCGTAAATGGTAGTTCTGCTAATGCTCAGGCGCTATGCTAACATGGTATTTAGCAGAAGCTAAAGCTAAAACACTAAAGCACTAAAATGTAACTGTTGAGTATTTTGCCCTCAACAGGATCTAAATATTTATTACACACCTTCCTGCTTGGTTTGTGCTTCAGGACAGACTCTTCACTCCAGCTGTTGAGTTTTTCTAACTCTGTTAACTCTGCCTTAAACTGACTGAAGCAGTTTAAGGCCCCCTGGACATCAGTGATGCATTGTGGGTACAGGTGCAAAACGCGCAGAGAGGAAACAGTGTACACCCACTTCAAAATAAGAGTATGAATGAAAACATGTTTAGAGAATTCTTAACATTCAGAAACCAAAACTTTAAAAAAGATGTTTAACTTCATTCAACTGTCATTGTACAAAACAGCCAAATAAATAAACTTTTTGTAAATTATCTGGAAAAATCAGTTTAGGGGAGATAAAAGTGCTGAACTTTTTCAGAGTTTGCATAATTGCTAAAGACCTAAATGCAAAATTAGCTCTAATATTAGCGGATTAACAGAAGTTAGTCTATTCTCAGCTATGGTCATTTTATCTGAATGGATTCTGTTAAAAGTTGCCCAACCAGCTCAGAGGCGCCACCTGTTGAGTTAGTTTGAAACTGCAACCAGTTCATAAAAATGTTAGTGACAAATCCTGATGAATTGGAGGAATTTCCTGTTGGTGTGTAGAGATGAAAGAGGAGACGATTTCACTCCAAGTCCTGAACTTCATGTCAGATTTTTTTCCCCTTCAGGTCTTCACTGTTTTAGCCAGTGTGACAATGTGGAAGGCAACACTGTGCATGCTTTTAAAACATCTCTTCTCGCTCAGATGTCACCAGCTACGTACTCGCTGTGTGGCTGAGGAGACAAGCATCTAAACAGAGCGTGATGGGCGTCTGGACGCCCTGCAGGGCCGACGCTCTGACACTTTCCTCTGACATCTGACACATCAGCTTCACGCGGCGCTGAAGCTCCTGCTCTGCTTCCCCTCTGACAGGCTCACACTCCTCGCTCCGCCATGCAGAAAGGCTTCCCGCCGGCGCTCGCACTTCAGCATGTTCACTCATGGTTGAAGTCTAGATCCACATACGTGTGGGATTTATTTAGTCCACATTTGCATATGCTGTGCTCAGATGAACACGCATGGATCTGCAGGCAGGCAGGCGCAGATTGGAGGCTGCTGGGTGTGAAAGAGGCTCCCTGTCCATCTGCCCGTGTTTGAACCTGTCTCACTGAGGAGTTCTGGTGTAAAGCTACGCAAGCACGAATAATTCGGTGGTTAATACACACATTCCTTAACCACTGAAGCCCCCAGGGTTTTATTTAGACTTTCACTCTGTCAGGGAGCTTCACTGTGAACCAACAACCTCTGACTGCATGGATGAAACAAAACATGGAGGAGAAAGTCACACATCTAAAACTCAGGGAAAAACTCAGCTTCAGAATCTCAGATTGTGTTTCATTAAAACTCTGAAAAATAAATTACATCACCAATAAACAGTCAGAGCCTCCAGAGAAAACTATCAAATGTTTTATTACAGTCAGAGGAATTACTTCATTCAGTTTTAATTAGAAATGCTAAATTTGATCTGTTACTTCTGTGCAATGTCAGACTGACTGAGGATTGGTTGGATGCTGTATTTGTTGGGATTTTCCATTTCATGTGTCGGTAATTCAGCTTTCATTCCCAGCAGCCATCATCAGTCGGCTGTGATCCAACTCCGGTCCGTTTGCCCAGAAAGTCCGTTCAGTCGGTCTAGTTTGGATAAAACTGAACTCTGGTTCGGTTTCAGTGCATATGTGAACAACAAGCGGACCGGAGACCGCTCCAAAAGCAGGAAGTGGACTGCAGCACAGGGCATTCTGGGTAAAACCAACCAAAACAAAAACTAGCGTAGCGTTAGCAGGAGAAATGTCTCGTGGCTTTTAGCCAAAGACAAAAGAGAAACCCACCAAGCGCTAGAATCTGATGCTGCTCCATTTTAGTTTCTGTTGTTTCTTCAGAGAGTTTTATGTCGTTTTCTTCAGAAGTTCTTGGTACAGCACCCCCGCAGGCGAGGAGGGGAACAGGCTCCTGAAACGTTTTGCTTGGTTTGACAAGTGGAAACAAAACCACAGCAGCTGGAAATGGATCGAATGCTGCAACTTTGATCCTCAATCAAACCGAGTTCACTGGACTGTCAGGTGTGAAAACATCCTGAAACTCAAGACTCGACTTAAACTCGAGTCTCAGTTTATCTTGTGACTGGAGGTGAATGAGGCTCAAGTCAAATATATTTTATATATCTCCGTATTAGATAACTACATTGCACCGAAGCCGTTGCCTTGGGTAACATGTGTTGTTTGGGGCTAAGAATGAAGCTTCTGAACAGAGAAACCTGTAGATCTACACTGAGGTTCTGCCTGCAGTCACACAGTGAGCAACATGAGCAGAGACATTAAAATGTGCTCATGAAAGTCATTATTACCATGACAGCTAATAAAACTCCTGGAGATTGGAGCTGCATGCAGAGAAACCAGAACATTCAGTGGAACTGGAAACCATTTGAGACTTTTTAAAATAAAAACTCTAAAACACAGTTTGTTGTTCTTCAATCACCTGGAAGCTTTGGGGACATAATTATGGATCATTGACACATTTACTGGATCACTGTTTTAGTTTCCAGGTATTGAATGAAGCGGTTTGTTTTGCTGCAGTGGCTTTGCTGCAGTGCTGTAGTCTCAGTACTGTGGTTGGACAGAAAAGGCCCCGTTGCTCACAAACAGTAAATACAGCAGAGAGGCAGAGAAAAGCAAAACGCTCAGTTTGGCCGAGTCCCAGCAGGAAGCCAGAAACCAGGAGGGTTTACTGGTGCTGGCTGTCCAGGCTAGCTGCTGTTAGCCGCTACAGGCCAGGGCCGCTTTGTTAATCATGTCCTGGAAGGAGAAGTTCAGATCTGATGGACTTAAACTGGAACATAAATCTCCATCCAGTTTTCTTTGAACTCTTCCACCCTTTGTTTTTACCCAGAAACCATTTAGAAACCAATTAACCAATCAGTCAGTCAGTCATGGCATTGAACTGCAGGAGGAACCAGCAGAGGACTCACCCTGTGACCGGGCCGGGACTCGAACCCGGGACCTTCCTGCTCCCAGGCAGCCAATCAGCCGTCTGAGGCTCCAACTCAGGAATCTGAGTCACAAAGGCAATTTCTCCTCAAATAAAAGCTTTTCCTTGTAACAGATTCCCAACATGGAGCCTGCAGGTCATATTAGAGTCGGCGTTTACCTCTGCGGTGCCGGCCCGGCCCGGCCCGGCCCGGTCCCTGTATCTGTTAACACTCTGTGCTGCAGCTCGTAACGTCGCAGGAGCTGCTGTGTGACCTTCGTGTTCAGACCAGACGCTGAATCTGTAGTGAAGGTTGTGTAACTGCCAGAGCCAGACAGAGTGAAACGGTCTGTTGATGCAGAGAACCTTGTAACCTTGGCCGTGTTGTAAAGGTTTTTACTCACTCACCTGTAAACACACACACACACACACACACACACACACACACACACACACACACACACACACACACACACACACACACACACACAAAGCCATGGAGTCAGAGCTGCCGTGCAAAGTGTTGGCCATCTGGAGCTACTTGGGTCCAAACAAAGTGCCGTTGTGAGGAAGTGAAGGTTCTTCTATTCCCAGCTGTTGTTCTGCATCTTAAATGAGGCAAAATGTGGAGATTGTGTCGATGTTGTCAGGAAGGTCACAGAGACAAGAAATGGACATGGAAACATCAACACGCTGGATGGAATCTGAAAAAACATTTAATTCCTGCTTGTGTTGTTTTAATGCATGTTGCTGGTTGTCCGTCCGTCTGTCAAATCTGCAACAGAATGGCTGTTGTTACTTTGGTCTAGTCAAAGCCCAGACCCCAGCCTGACGGAAACGGTGCGGTGGGAAGCAGAAGTAACTGCTGTGATGTCTGCTGGTTGGTTGTGTTCGATCTGTGATCTTCAGTTTGATTCAAATGAATTCAGGAGGAAAACAGAGGCTGGAAGTAGAAACTGTTTCCTGCTGCACCAAACTCCCTTGGCGGTTTGGAGGGAAGCTGCATCATTTATTTGGTACATTTATTCTGTTTACGTCAGCAACCGTAGCATTAGATCTAATAGTCACATGTATTTAAATGTCCCACAGTCTGTTCTTTTATGCAGTGCGATTTTAAAACTAGCTGCAGACACGACAGAACCAACAACCCTGAAGTCGACTAGTTTCTGTTTTACACAAATCTGAAAGTTTTTACAGATTTTGCTGTTTGTAAAAGTGGAGCTGAATTATTTTAGCACAGCAGGATGATTGATCAGCGCTGACTGATTGAACTCGCCGCAGCCTGAGCTCTGACGGCTCCTGTGTGTCCTGCTCAGGCGGGAAGCCTCCGGCGGACCGGACCGTGGTTCTGGAGGAGTACCGCCTCCTGTCTCAGAAGCTGTTTGCGTCGGTGTCCGTCTTCGCCGGCCTCGGCATCCTGCTCGGCATCGTCTGCCTGACCTTCAACATCTACAACGGCAACGTGCGGTGAGTCCAGCAACACCTGATGACGGCCAGCCAGACTCCTGCTCTCCTCTCAGCATCTTCATTTCATGTGGTTCTGTTTGCATCGCCGACGGGTCGCAGGAAGTCCAGATGAGTTTTTCCCTCATAGACGTATGAAGGTTAAAAAGGCATTTGAAGAATATGAGGCTGATTCAAAACCAAGCAATGTTTTTATTTTTCTGCTCTGCTTTAGTTTTCTAATAACTAAAACTAAAAGTTTCATCATTTCTGCTGAAATTTGGGTTTTGTTGAAGATTTGATGCTGAATGTTGGACCAAAACCAACCAGAACATTAACGTCTCATTTAATCACCAGAAATCAAATGTTAGTTTATTGCACATGGATGAAAATTGTAGATTATTAGTAAATAAAAGCATCCTGGACGGAGGAACTGGTCACCAATCTGCCTTCAGGTCTGGAGAATCTCATGTTTCCTGCAGCAAAACTTTCCATGAAATCAATAAAAAATAATCAAATTAAACTGAATCATTCAAAATCTTAAAATCATGTTTACTTAAAAATGTAATGAACTTAGTTTTTATCTCTGCACTTTAGTTTATCTGGTTCAAAACGATCCCACACCATCATCCTGCCTCCACCTTACTGCGCCTTTGAGGTGAAGCGTTTCTGTTTTCCTCCACACATGCAGACGAGGGTAAAGAATCAGACTGACAGAGAAGAACATTAGAATAATGAAGACCAGGAATCTGCCTGTTTGGCTGCATCATGTCGTGACTGGAGGTCATTCAGGGTAACAGTCCAGAGGACAGGAGGACCTGATGGCTCCAGCAGACCTGGATCCTCCTGATCATTCCCAGCATTCGCTGTTTAAGTGTCAATAATCCTTTTTTGGATGTGAATCAGAACAAGAACAAATGTTTCCTCTTTTGAAGTCGATCAGTTTCTCTGCTGTTGCTGCAGGTTTTGTTGTGGCAGCTTAAGCTCAGCCCAGGACCAAATGCAAATATTTAGAATAAATATCTTTTGAACTGGGATTTGCAACCTTATTACACGTCTGAGCAGACGGGGTTTTTTAAGGTGGTGTTTGTATGTTTAACTGAGGTCAGAGTGATTGTAAGTGCCTTTACTCCGGAGCCTTTGGAGGAGCTGCAGAGATTCGTTCCTCAGGGAATCTGCAGCTCCTGTTCAGACCATCTTCCAGCTTTGATTACATTTCAAACCCAGCGCTGCTCTGATCTGCCAAAACAGACCAAACTAAATATATTCACTGAGTTTTTTTTCTGGGGCGACTTTGTCTCGTTAGAGGACAGAATCAGAACCGATCGGTTCTGGGAGCGGGACGGAAAAACCTGACAGCTGCAGCAAAGTTCAGGAAACGTTTTGGTGATTCACACCTGGACTAGAGTGGATTCAGAAAACAGACGGAGTCTTGGTTCTGCTCGGGTTCTCGGACCGGACGGACCCCAACGGACCTGAACGGACCTGAACGGACCCGAACGGACCCAAACTGACCCGAACGGACCTGAATAGACCCAAACTGACCCAAACTGACCTGAACGGACCTGAACGGACCTGAATAGACCCAAACTGACCCGAACGGACCTGAACGGACCTGAATAGACCCAAACAGACCCAAATGGACCAGAACGGACCAGAACGGACCCAAACGGACCTGAATAGACCGAAACTGACCAGAACGGACCTGAACGGACCTGAACAGACCCCAACGGACCTGAACGGACCCAAACTGACCCAAACTGACCCGAACGGACCTGAACGGACCCGAACGGACCTGAACGGACCTGAACAGACCCCAACGGACCTAAACGGACCCAAACTGACCCGAACGGACCTGAATAGACCCAAACTGACCCGAACGGACCTGAACGGACCTGAATAGACCCAAACTGACCCGAACGGACCTGAACGGACCTGAATAGACCCAAACAGACCCAAATGGACCAGAACGTACCCAAATGGACCAGAACGGACCCAAACGAACCTGAAGGGACCAAAATTGACCAGAACATCCTGTCAGGCTGGTTCTGATTCTCCCCCCATGATGGATTAATACCTTCATACTCTTGTCTTTTCTTTAGAAGCTAAAACTAGTAATAAAATAGTGAATAAAGTAAAACAAAACGCAACAATTACAAAAACATAATCAAAGAGAAACTCTACAACGATTTGATCTATAAATAAATTACAGTTCTTCTTTTTCTCCGTGTTCATGACTATTTATAAATTTATTTATTTATAAAAACGGTTAAACTTCCCATTCTAACAGTTCAAACACCAAATACAGTTTAATATGATATAATTCGCAAAAACTACATTTTCTATCTTTCTAAATAGCTCATTTCCTCACATTTAGCTTTAAATCCTTTAAAATAAATTCAGTCAGCCGTTAATCTGTATTAAATTTACCTTTCATTTAGTTTCTGTATTAAAATGTTTATTTAATTGGTCTGATGTAATCTAACATAAATGTCACATTTTAAACGGCTGTAAGCAGAAAATCATAATTAACAGGAATAAGAATTTTAAAAATTAATCCCCTTAACGTGTCTGATGTGGAGCCAATTAACGTTTCTATAAAATTACTGAATATGACTGTAAGACAAATTTAAACTGGAATGTTTAATTTTGTTTGTCCACATTTTGAATAATTTCTGTTTTCTGTCATGAGCAGCTGCAGTTCAGCCAGTCAGAGCAAAATGAATTAAATATTGGCTCCTGAAAAATCGTTTTTCTGTTTAATTTTCTGAAGAGAAACAGAAAATAGGACCAGACTTTGTTTTCTTTGGAGTGGTGACATCAGGAACGGGGCTGAAACCCAGCAACCTTTTGGATGACATGTTTTCCTTCCACTCAACTTTCCATTAACACACATCCATGTGCTTTTGGTTTAACATTTAATCATCTTCACTCTGAATATTCAGGAACATTTCTCTGAATTATTATCTATAAGCCGTGATCAAAACCAACAGAATAAAAGCTTGAAATAAATCGTGGTGAAATAATTCGTCCGTCCGAAACGAGACTCACCGTTTGATTCAGCTGCTGGTTTGATTTGATCCTGTATTGACTTTGAATTTCTCCATATTTAACCACAATCTGTCAGAATAAACATGAAGCCTGCGTTTATTTTCAATAAGAAATGAAAACATCAGGATCGTGTCGCTGCAGGAAGTGAGTCTCCCAGCATGTTCACCTTCTCAGCTGCATTATTTCATGATTTACAGGAAAATGGAAAACAAACAGAATTTGACCTTTACATGTTTATGGGTGACAGATTTTAACTGGAGTTTATTTCAACTCATTTTGCACATTTAATCCGTTCGAACCTGCAGAACTGAGTCCAGCTGTAAAATGTGATCATTTTCCTGGATGAACTATAATTAAAGATGCAGGACAGTCGGATTAGATGATGAGAAAACTGACAGGATTTAAAGTTTTAGACATATTAAAGGGTTGGCTTAAGGCCGGCGTTCATCAGTAAATGTGTTTATATGCTAATGTGTGTAAATAAGCGGCGTGACCTCATGAGGGAGGGAAGGTCAGCGGAGGAACGATTACGACTCTGAGCTGCAGAAGAAGTTTGATTCAACTCAAACTCACCTGGTCACCTGAGGCTCTGCTGTCAACTCATCATGTTTGATTAGGATGGAAGCCTGTCTGACCACCAGGTGGAGCCAAAACTGATTTTAGAGAACATAAAAACAAACGAATTGTACAAAAACCTCCGTTCAACGCAGCCGATGTGTATAAAGATAACGTCTGTGAAATGAAGGGGTGAACCTGTGAACGTCTGAACGCTGTGATTTATTTCTCCCTCTGAGGAGATTTTCTAAAACTGACACAGACTGTATAGCGGTTTGGGATTAGCTCTGTGCTTTGGGACTGGAGGGTTTTTCTTTTTTATGATTTTTAAATTTGCAAACTCCCAGCTGTCACAGCACACACACCTCCAAATTGCTCCCAAATCTGTCAGTACAGCGTTGAGCTTCTCGTTAGAACGGCCATTTTTACTGCAGGTTATGTGGATCTCAAAGTGTCAACCTGCAATTTCATAGATCAGCTGAGACGACTTCTCCTTCCTCTGGTTTTTATCTATAATTTGAGGGAGACAGTGAATGAATCTGTTCTCGTTTCCTGTTGTAAACGACTAACTGCTCTCATCGTTGGTTTATTTGATAAAATGGTGGTTTAAATTCATGAACCTTTAGTTGTGAACAGTTTGCCTGTGATCAGCCGTTCTGCAGTGAAACCAACACTTTTCAGCTAATTCACAGTTAATTAGGAAAAATAATGATTTCTGCTTCTCTGGGGCGTCTGCAGAGAACGCAACACATTTTCCTTTCTTTCTGGAAAAAGTAGTTTTTCACCTGAAACTGTCCTGTTGCACAGACGGCAACAGTCGCCTTCTGTCGACACTAATTAGCCTGGTGCCTGGAAATCACACTTCAGAGGAGAAACCCTGGAGTCTTTCCATTTCCAGCCCCTTTTCTCAGAGCGACAAAAGACGGAAAACACGCAAACGGCTAACAAAACTCACAACATTTCATCCCGCTTGTTTCCTCTCATATCCTTTCTAATTCCACCTTCCAGCAGAAAGCAGTGTGTGTGTGTGTGTGTGTGTGTGTGTGTGTGTGTGTGTGTGTGTGTGTGTGTGTGTGTGTGTGTGTGTGTGAGTGAGTGACTGTCTGCTGTGAATCTGTTGCAGATACATCCAGAACTCCCAGCCGTACCTGAACAACATGACAGCTGTGGGCTGCATGATGGCTCTGGCTGCCGTGTTTCCACTGGGCATCGACCGGCATCATGTCAACAGGCCGCAGTTCCCCGTCGTCTGCCAGGTAACGGGGGGGGGGGGCTGTTACCGGGGAGACGGGGGGGGCTGTTACCGGGGAGAAGGGGGGGTTACCGGGGAGACGGGGGGGGGCAGGATGGAGAGGACAGGCTTTACGGCCGTCTGGTCCACGTTTCTCCTCTGTGTCTCAACTAGTGGATTCTGATCACCTGAGACGATGTTGCCAAGGTAACGGAGAGCCGGACTGCTTTGTTTCCTCCATTTGCTCAGAAGTTCAGAACAGTCAGAAACCGGACCGGAACCGGACCAGAACCGGATCTGAACTGGTCCTGGATCTGAACCGGAACTGGACCTGAACCTGAACCAGACCTGAACCGGACCTGAACCGGAACCAGACCTGAACCGGACCTGAACCGGACCTGAACCGGACCTGAACCAGACCTGAACCGGACCTGAACCGGACCTGAACTGACCTGAACTGACCTGAACCGGACCTGAACCGGACCTGAACCGGACCTGAACCGGAACCGGACCTGAACCAGACCTGAACCGGACCTGAACCGGACCTGAACCAGAACCAGACCTGAACTGACCTGAACCGGTACTGGACCTGAACCGGACCTGAACCAGACCTGAACCAGACCTGAACCGGACCTGAACCGGACCGGAACCGGATCTGAACCAGACCTGAACTGGACCTGAACTGGATCTGAACCGGAACCGGACCTGAACCGGTCCTGGACCTGAACCGCCTCGCCGTGGCAGACAGAACCTCCCTGTTTGCGTTTCTGTCCAACCCGACCCGTCGTCCCCTGGGAGAGACAGGCGTTACCATGGCAACCAGTCCGTCGTCCTCCTCCCTCTCTGATCCTTTCATTCTTCATCTGGCTTCTCTTCCTGATTTAAATCCTTCTCCAGGTCGGCTCCTTCGTTCCTCTTCGTTCTGCCCTTCTGCTTTCAGAACCGTCTTCGTTCTGCTGAGCTCAGATCCGATCCGACTCAGAGACGTTCCTCTGTTTTCATGCAGATTTGATTGTTGCACATTCATGATGCCAGTCTGTCCTTCCACCAGACCCTGAATGTTTTGTACTGGATGAAGACGTGGACACTGTGGTGGACACAGAGGTGGACACAGTGGTGACACAGTCACAGCTGACGTTTCTGTTTAGTGTGTTTGCTAAGTTTGAAATCCTTTAGTTTCCCCTGAATTCATTCTTTCTGCATAGATTCTAACTTGTTTGGCTGTTTTGTAGACTTTTACATTGTTAGTGTTTTAGGGTAACGCAGCTGGTGGAGCCAGAAACCAGTAAGACTGTATAATAACATCAATATCATGATATATATCGATATTTTCTTTCCTAGAAAAAAATCGATATCCATCCTCAAGTATCGTAACATCAACTGTCACCTTGTTCCCTCACTGCTTGCTTCACCAGGTCATCAGGCTT
>CAEGAF010001798.1:0-14594 GCA_903067075.1 Micropoecilia bifurca
TGTGCGCGTGTGTGTTCATTGTGTTGTGTCTCTCTGTGTGAATTATTTATAGATATATATATATATATATATATATATATATATATATATATATATATATATATATATATATATATACATATGAGACAGAAGCATAGAGAGTTGGAGTGAGAGTTGTTTTGGTCATGGTGCTTGAACACTGATTAATGCTCATAAACACCACAGCAGATGGGAAGAGAGAGGAACGAAAAGGCAGAGAAAGAAATTTGGGAAGAGGAGCACAATGAAAACAGAACATGAGAGGAAGAGAGAAGCTGGGAGGATGGATGAATCGAGGCAGGAGGTGGAAAGGGACACGGTTATGCTGAACACACGAAGCTAGCTGATGACAGAAAGAAAATAAAAAATTAATAAAAAGCAAGAGATTGAATTCTTTGGCTGTTGGGCTGGATCAGATTGGGCTAACCTTTAGACCTTGTAGTGATGAAGGAATACGAGAAAAAAAAACCACAGACGGAGACTTGAGCCTGCAGCTTTGAATCGAGCAGCACTTGAGTCGCAAAAACAGAGACTTCAAGTTGGACTCAGCTCATGCCGACAAGTCGAGAATCAAGATCAGGTATTTAAGTCTCATGAACAATCTTTATGTGGCGTAATCATCGGAGTAAGTAAGCTGGTAAGTGTCGGTCATTTGATTAAGCGGCTGGCGGCTAAGTCCAGTTCTCTTTCCTGAATGTGTTAGACGTTTCCCTGCTTTCAACAGAAGTGATTCAAATGGATCTAGGGTCTGTAGAAGTCGACTGATTCAACGTTTGGTCGTTTCATGCGGATTTGTCCACCCATGTCAGAAATGCCTAGTTGTCATGGTAACATGCACATACTTTAGATACTTTGGTTTGGCCGTGTTCAGCTTTGATACTTAAAAAATTGGGAGGTATGCACAATGTCAAATGCTTCTGATGTTGTTTATTTAGAGCATGAAATTGAGGCCTTCTTAAAAAAAAAAAAAAATCTGTACCCAGCATCTCTGCTGACAGTTTTTTTTTTTTTCCTGCAGACGTCTGCCTTACTCAAGCCTTCCTCCTGGGGTTTAACTCAGGTGGTTTTCTCCTCTTCATCAGTCGGCAGACTTGCTGTTAAAAACCTCCAGCCACGTTTGTGCTGATGGAAACACGTGTCATACTTCATCTCTGTGTAACACAGTTTTCCCCCAATATCCAGTCAGTGTTTTTACTTTTGCTTCCTCGCGTGGTTTATCATTCTTCTATATTTTCACACGCTTGTTTTTATTCCTGCCTCCTTTTGTTTCTGGGTTAGCCTGTACTGGTTTCTATGTTTTGTTCTTTTCTTCTCTTTCACGTATTAAATCATGTTTTGATAGATTCAGTCATTTCATTTGTGAACAATCTAGCAATTAGGTTTTTTATTATATTAAAATGTGAATGATCAAAATAAAAGGAACTGGACATCATGGTGGACTAACTGTTTACACTCATAAATCACAGTCACTGCAGTAACTCTAATATAAGACGCCACTGTAAAAACAAACAAACAAACAAAAAGATTTCCAAACAATATTGTCACTGTTTTGTATTCTCCAGATATACGTGTTTTTTTTGGGAAACTGTATTAAATAACTTTGAGTTGCTTAAAAAAAGAGCTAACCTTCCTCCAATATTTAATCGTAATGGTGTTAAGCTCCTGTCATTACAAAGACACTTTCCGTTTTCCAAAATGAAAAGTTCATTTTATTCAGAAATTCAATATTCCTTATTTTCTTACTGCATCATCTTGTCCTCCATATTATTTAAAGCTAGCCACTTTTAAATAGAGATTTAGATCATAGTTTAATCATCTTAATCTCCTTCACCTCAAGTAAAGAGAAGAAAATAATCCAAACCACGTTCATTACTGGTGAAGGGGTTGATCATTTGAGCACAGAGGTTTTTACTGCATCAGGACACAAACACCAACAGTTCTTCAAAGTAAAAACAAATTCAGGAATTTTCTGCCCTTTACCTATTTCTACTTATTTTCTTTTGACTTGAATGCATATTTTGTTTCTACTTACGTCGTTAGTTTTCATACATGACTTGGACTTGTTCCCAAAAGTCTTTGCTATTGACAAAGGTTCAGGAGATGACTTGAACTTTGACCCTTAAAGATTTCAGGCTCGACTCTGATTAGCCCTTGAAATGCTTGAGACTTGACTTGAATTTTCCCCTTAAAACTTGAAATTGATTCTCCATTCGAAGCCTTGAGACGTGAGATTGAATCAGGTTTGACCCTGAGCCCTGAGTTGGCCCCTGGTAAAAAATTAACTTGCACTTGCATCTCTGTTGCAGACTTTAACATCACCATCCTCAGTTTGTTTACATTTACAGTTAAAGTGGAATACTTGCAGAAAATAGGTTAATTAGACATTTAAATCCTATTATGATCTGGCTTAGTTAATCTACTAATGCAGCTTACTTAGGCGATTTAAGGCGAGTCTTGATGAAATCTTCCTACTTTGAGACACTTCCTCACCATCATAATCTCTGTCTTCATTGCAGCTCCCCTCCCCTTCATTTTCAGAGCAACGTTTCCGATCTGTCATTGTGCAAACACCCGTTGCAACAAACTCCAAAAGCTTTTTTTTCTCCTTTCTTTTATTTGCTTCACTTAAATAACTGTAGGTTTTCCCCTCTAAAAATACGATTTGACAAAAGCACTTTGGAGGATTTTCAAGAGCAAGTCAAGTCTGATGTGATGAATTGCAAATGAAAACTAATGTGCCGCATTGGGGACTTGAAACGACTTTTAACAGACTTTTAAAACAGACTGACACCCTGTTTCTTTAAAATGAAGCGTCACAAGTGAGTCATACAGTTAAAACTTAGCGAAGGATTGCAACTTGCGAGTACTCAGCTTGGTTTATCGCGAGGGGCCATAACTCGTGCCCGAGGTGGAACTTTACAAAGCAGATGTAAAGTTTCCTAAGCTCACAGCTTAGACAGAAGCCAGATTCACGTGGTTGCCAAGGCGAGCGTTTGTTTTCAAATGAGTTGTTACCTTGAAAGTAGCAAAGGTGGCATCATCTGAGTTCAAAAGGTTTCCCTATTCAAAGGATGCCGTGTGCTGCGCCTTTCGTCCAGCCGACTCCCACCAGGTCCTGACAAAGGGAAGGCATTTGATGTCCACACACTGAAACTGGTTACGTTTCACATTTAAAAAATAATAATTCTACTTTTCTGTGGAAGTGACTTCTTCATTCCACAGTAAGCAATCACCTCAGAGTATAAAGTTAAATGTGACTCACTTTGTTTTACGTCTGCTTAAGCAAACATTGTTTCTTAAATTCATTATTAAGGTCATGTTTTGGTCTTGGCTTCACCCTGTCAACGTTTTAATCATCCGTGTATGCATGTGTGCGTGAGCAACCTCAAAAATATACAATTTTTACAAAAAACTCTAAATCAGAAATGTATAACATGATCTTACTGCTTGTATTTAAACAGTAAGAATATCCCAAGCTGATGCTAAAATAACACAGAAATTATTACTGCTATATTAGCGTTATCTAGGGTATTTAATTTTCTTCATTTCGGCTCTGATACACAGACTTGAGCAATCTCAAATTTAGCATCAGGTTTCAAGAGATTTACATTGCGCATTCTTCTTAGGGTTCTGCTCTTTAAAAATTAACGCAGGTTTAATAAAGTGATAGCAGAAGGTTAATTAGTTGCTACTATCTTCTCAGATATTGAGCCTGGAGTTTGTTCCATAGCAGATTTGCTACTTGCCGTTTCCCAGCTGTAGTTGCAAAAGGACTTTACCTTAGAAAGAGACGTTCTTCTTCTTACCAGGGACTGAGAAAACAGACACTTTTCATTGGGAGTTGGTTTGCCGAGTCATTGAGACCAGTTGGCCAAACTGTTGTGTTAAAACCCAAACCGAAGGAACCACTTATAGCCAATATTTTTTTTATTTTGCTGAATCCATAAGCACCATTCCCAATTTAGCTCAGTTTCAATATGATCAGGTAGGATTAGAAAAAACTAAGTCTGGTAGTGATCAGATTGGAGGTCACAAAACACATACTGTAACTAAACTGAGCAAAAAACAGAATTTTAGTTTTTATGTGTATTTTTTTTGTTGTTGATGGAGGATCTTTGTGCTTGGACGTAGAGGAGGTTACGGTAAACTCGATGTTTGGAATATCACCAGGGAGCACCATTACGCCCTGGTGATACTCAACGGCCAATGGTGTTTTAAGAAAGTCTTAAACACTGCTTTATGGATTCAGTAGAAAATATCGACTGAAAGCACCTCTCTGCTATGTGTTACCCCCATTAACTCTATGATAGAAGATGTCAAACTAAAAAATGGCACTTTGGTTGAACGTCTGATCTTTACTTTTGAGACAAACTGAAATACAGTTTATTACACCATAATAAAGTAATCCACTTTGTAAAAAGTAGGTCACCATCATACGCCTTTCCCTTCGAAGAATGTAGCTTCGCTTAATTCACAGCGCACATCGTGTTATTCGGTTTCAAGCGCTTTACAATCAGAAATATACTAAATCAATGAGGGTTGCTTTAAAAGTGTGTATTACACTGCTGATTTTGTAGCATTTGGTTTTTTTTCTTTTTCATTTTCACAAGGACTTAATGAGGCAGCAAAGGGTCCTGTGTGCGCAAACTGTTTGAGGATAGTTCCACAAAGAGCATATGCAAAAGTGTGCATAATCTTAATGAAATGAAATCCAGGCAGGGAAAATATAATTTTTGTGGGGGGGATGAGGAGGTTTAGAGCGTGGAAAAAGAAGAAACATTTCAAAGAGAGAGGAGAGCAGGCGGGTGGGGGTTGGAATTTTGAGAGATCAGTAGCAGGCAAGACGATGAGAAAAGAGGGTTTGGGCACAGTGGGATTACTCCAAGATGTGGTGAGTGGGAGACAGGAATACAGAAAGACAGCGAGAGAAGAGACATGTTGACAGCATCAACTCTTTTATATTTTCTGTGAAAAATGAAGAGGCAAGAGACGTCCTACTGTTTGATTTGCAGCAAATTGAGGTTATATCCACAATATTAAATAAACCGGGGGTACTTATTAAATCTTTTCTCTTCTTCCGTAATAAAAACACATATTATAAAACGGCAAATAATGAATTATGCTGCAAAATGACTTTTGTGTTCCTTCAGTACCTTTCCCCCCACACACACACACATACATGCAGCACCACAAACCTGGACATCGAAGATAGTCATGGGAAGTTTCGTCAATAGAAACTTTAATTCCAAGAGTTTACATAACAGTGGCTGTTGCAGCAATGGCCCAGCAAATTTTACCCAAGGTCAGACCATGGCTTGTTTAAAAAAAAAAAAAGTGATGAAGAGTTGCAGTCAAAATGCATATTTGGTCCACAATTAACGTGGCTGACTGCATAGCTCAGGTAAAGCAAAGCTGAATCTGATGATGTTTTATCTATAAAATATAATTTCCTTCCAAAACTATTCATATCCCTTGAACATTTTCACACATTGTCTTGTTGAACCCAAATACCCTGATGATTATGAAAAGACGGACAAACAAAACATACAGAATTGTTACGAAGCTGAGGGGGAAAAGAAAAACAAATGTGTATTCGCCCCCTTTAAATCTGATGCCCCTAAATAAAATCTTGTGCAAAACAAGCTGCGTCGAAGAGTAAAGTACAGGACAATGTCCCAAGATGAAAATAGCAAACGTTATCAAAATACTTGCGACAACGTTAGAAGTGAAACTTCTAGCAGGTCAACAACCACTAACATGCAGCCAGAGCTGCGACGGGGTTGTTTGGATCAAAGTATTTCCATGCGTTAGAAACACCCAGACAAGACTCAGATCTAAATCCAATGGAGAATCCCTGGCAAGATTTGAAAACTGCTGCTCTTCAGACATTCAATCTGACTAAGCTTGACTGTTTTTTTTCTGTTTTTTTCCCAACTCTAAAGAAAGGGGAAATTTACATTCTCTGAAAGTGCAAAGCTGACAGAGCCTCAAAAGACTTGGGGCCTGGAAGGGTGAATTATACTTCTTTTTTATAAGTCGTGAAAAGATTCAAAAACCATGTACCATAATTTCTTCCACTACGCAATTATGCATCACTTTGTGTTGGTCTGGAATAGGAGATCCTGACAAAACAAATTGGCGTGTCAAAACGTGAAAAAAGTTTAAAAGGACCCTATATGTGACGCCAAAGTGGAGATGTTTGACTATCATAAAGAGCCCCAGTTTTTTTAAACTTACCGCATCACATCGGCACAAAAGGTGCACTGCAGCTGTTAAGCACAGTGTTGGAGGGCTGATTATCTGACATTGTCTTTCAGCAACAGGATCTAAGCCCCTGGCAGACACAGAGTTCACCATGAGCTCCTCTATATATATTAAAGTTTTTCAGAGTGGAATTTGAAGCCACCCGTTTGACAGTTGAAGCTTGACTGAAATTGGGTCATGCATCAGGACAGTGATCCCAGGCACAGCAGGAAATCAATGGGAGGAAAGACGGATAGATATATACTTTATTGATCCCACGAGGGAAGTTGTTTTCACCACAGCGGCTGGCAATAAAATAACCATCCATAAGGCAAATGACAAAAATAACATACACACAACAGTCAAAAACCAAAGATATCAGGATTAGCAAAAAAAAAGGACTTAAAAGTCTTTTAAATACGGATGCAACAGATTTAGATTTTTATAGCTAATGTGTAGAGATAACTGAAATGTGTGTCAACCTTTTTTATATAATTTGCATTTCTAAAGGTTTTTTTTTTCTTTGTAGTGTAAAGGCAACCAAGTCACAGCACAGATCAGTGAAAACGCAGCAGAAGAACCTTTAGGGCATATGTGTCAAAGTCCTCCCAGTTTCCTGTGGTTGTGAAAATTCATGTAAAACATCAACAGATTCCCACTTTTTTTTCACTAATGCATAACTGCAAATTTTTCATAAAAATGGTCAAAAACATTGGATTTAACTGAGCGCTAACTCCCTCCTGTAGGTGGCAGTATTTTGTACTTTTACAACATCGCTGCCTCAGTCTTACTTGGTGTCAAGTTAGTAGTTAGTCCGTGATCGATGTGATGATGAACAAAGTCACACATAGATGTAAACATTGTAAAATTTCTAGAAAATATTTCCAAATTATCTTCACAAATTTTGTGATTTTTTTTTTTGCCCAAAAAAAATAATCTCAAAATCGTAGAGGGACTGAACGATGTGAAAATATGTTTAATTTTAAGAACTACTTAAAATGCAGAGACAGCTATTTGCTAATATTTTAACAGTCTGTTAATGGGTTTTATCAATACATTCTTGTACCACCGGCCCTTTAAGAACATTCAAGATCTTGTTTTGGCCCAAAACGAAAATGAGTTCGACACCCTTACTTTAGGGAGCTCAACTTAAACAGTTAACATGATATTAACCCATAGATTCAGCTTTGTTTTTACTAAATATTGCAGCTATTCAGGCGTCATACATGATTTTACCTAAGTAAATGTTAAATTTTTTTTCCTACACCCTGCAACATAAACCCCTGATCTGAAACTGAACTGAAACACTTGATTTTCTTGAGGGACTCAATCTGGGGAGGTAGATGTTCATCTCAGAAACGTCAGACTCCTTCCAGAGCGAACAATTCTTATTGTGAAGAAAGCAGGTGATTCTCGAGAGATTCCCTGACAATAAAAGCATCTGTTCTGGTCCGCTCCTCCATGTGTATTGCGTTCCACCAGAATCTTTCCCCAGGTTTTCTTTTTATTTCATATTTATTTTGACATCAAGCACCGTGTGTTGTCTTGTATGTGTTTTCCTCGTGCGTTTCTATGTAAGGACACATCTAATAAGGAAAATCACCTCCTTCTGGCTTCAGATGTGGAAGCAGCTGCAGAACGTTGTTTGGGCATAAAACAAACCAACAAGCCTCTTTGACTATTCATCTAGTTACTCATCTAGTCCTCCAGCTTACGGTCACTAAAGTTTGTGTGTCTTTCAAACTGAGGTTTTGTGGTCAAATAACAATGTTGCAGCTTATGTCACACCTATACAATGGAGCCATTATCTAGCAATGCAAAACACAAGACAAGATACAGAAATACTTTCTAAACAGGTATGGAAATATGATTTAATCACTCACTGAAACTAAATTCATTGATGTTTAACAGCAACATTTGTGTAATATTAAATGAGTTTCCATTAGAAACGTGTTACTCCCTTTAATCTATTCCCATGTTTTATGAACATCTTCTTTCACATGAATAGATTATTTTGTAATGTATAAAAGTAAGCTAAATTCTTGTTTAGTATCATTTTAGTAAATTTAAACAAAAAGTAGCAAAGAATGTTCTGAGAGTATAGAACAAGTCCAATGATTGTCCAGTAAAAATTTAAGTTGCTTTCCAGTGCATTCATATTCAATAAATATTGAATAAATTATAATATGTGTTCCAATAAGGCTTGTGTGCCAGATTAAAAGTACATTTTAAAAGTGAATAGTCTGAATTTATTCAGCACTTTTCCCAATGCGCTTTACGCATTTTAATTATCAACACACTCACTCATGCACCAATAACGCAAAACGGTGGGATCAATTCCTTACCTTGATGCACACAGACGTGTGAAGAAGACTGGACTTTAACCTACGACCTTCCAACTTCAAGATGTCTACCAACTGGGCTACAGTCAAAAATAACAACCTTGATGCAGGTCTCAAGCACAGACTTTTGTATTAAAAATGTCTTTTTTATGGCCCTGACGTAGCAAATATCATAGTTTCATAAGTTCTAAGTGAAAATCATCATAATTACAAGAAATAAAGGCTTAAAGGCAACCAATTTTTTATGGTGAATTAAGTTATTGAAGTTAATTTTTTTAAAATAGTATTCCAATATATTGAACAAGGCTGTACATTGTGTATAATAGTACTGTGGTTTTGGTCTATTTAACATTTATTTTAACACCAGAATTGTCTATGCCAATTCTGACCAAAAGGTGTTTCAACCAAAAACAGTAAACTCTGTTGTGGACATTAGCATTTTATAGTCTCTAAACTCCAAATTCAAATTTCACTGAAACCAAGAGATGGAATAATGGACAAAAAAATTTTTTAAACAGGACCAAAATGAGAGTGGAAGAAAATTTGAGGAAGGAAAATTGAAAGAAAGAGCCCAACATAAAGACAGATGCACTGTGAGCAGAGGAAAGGGAATGATCGCTATTAGCAGCAGACCCCACTGACCTTCATTCTGTCTTGAACCACATAACAGTCAGCACATATGGCTCCACTTAATGTGCCGAGACCTGAGTAAGTGTGAGTGTGTGCGTGTGTGTGGCGGGGGGGTTTCTATATCTGATCTACACGGCCAAGTGAGACTACTCCTTCTGGTGTGAATGCCTTCTTTTTTTCCGTTTGGCGTTTTGCAGTTTGTTTGCATGCAGACGTCTAATTGTGCGTCAACATGCGGCGCCGCATCTATATGTTTGCCTGTGCGTGCGAGTCTGCAAACACTGTGTGCTCCTTAATTGGACTCCATTCAAGTGTTTAATTACTCATTAGAGATGCTGCAAAGCAATCCATACACCCACTTCCCCCCATACTTTCTCTCCTTATGCCCTGCATGACTTCCAGTCCTCAGAGGCTCAAACACTTTGACCTAAACTACATGGATTAGTTCTCCTTGTCAATCTGGATCAAACTGTCCATGTTAGATGGAGATACACCAGCCAACTGGTGACAGCGGCCCAAGACGGACAGTTAATGAGTCAGCCTGGCTGACACTGTTCCAGCTTGTCCGTGTGCACGATCAGTCGTTCTTCCATGCAGTCGTGCAGGTGGTGAGATAATGGGCCAGTCAGTCAGGAGGCCAACAAGCTAGAAAATCTTTCTGCAGTCTAAGGTCAGTCATGTAGCCATGTTGTTGCTGTTTATTTGTCAAGTTGACAATGACTGAGTGGCATTCAGACCAGGACTGGGCAATGTGGCTGAAGAACACTTCACAATATCAGCATTTTGCCAGTCAATATTGATAATTATTGATTTGCTTTGTTTTGTTTTAAATATCCAAAATACTGGCAAACTGGTGATGTACCTGTCCTGTTTTATCCTTTTGAGGTCATTTTCTCCTTTCGCTCCAGTCTTCTTTATCATGCTCAAGGAGTTATGAGGCACGGTGGCAAAACCTGAAACTGTTTCCCAGCAGGTTGTTGCTAGGTAACCAATGAGCGAGTGAGTTAGTTGATGCCTCCTCACCTTGCTTAGCTGGGAATGAGAGGTCGACCTACGTCCCCCAGAATGCTGTGTGGTTATGAATTGAAGTTTATTGAAATTATTTAACACTATTGAATATTGTTGGCATTGATATTGTTGATTTATTTTCTAGCCCTTCTTTAGACCCTAAACGTCAATGCATTTTATTGCATTTCTATTAAAAAGACCCTCTAAAAGTAGTGCATGAAGTAAACATTGGCGATTCTCTTTTTAATTTTTGAGACTTTCTTTTCAGTCTTCGGTGCAAAATAGCCAAAGCTCAGTAAGATTAATCAGCTTCCTTGTTCCTGCTGAAAAAAATAATTCACACATCATGACACTGCCACCACCAGTTTCATGCTGCATACATGGTGATTTTTATGAGGCACACATACAGTTCAGTCCAGTTTGGTCAATCCTCTTTCCACACATTTGATGTTTTCTGCGTGGCAGAATGCAGAATTACTGCCACTTTTTCATAAAGGAGGGATTTGTGAAGTTCATAATTAACAGTTTTCCTGATGGAAGATTCTCCCACCTGAAGTGAGAATCTCTGCAGCTCCTCCAGAGATGTCGTTGGCCTCTTGGTTGTTTTGTTTAAATACTTTTCTTTCCAGACCCATCAGTGTGTAGATAATCATGTTTTGGGAGGTTTTCAGTTGTTTCATAGTCTTGTTTCATATTGTTTGCTGATGGATTGAACAGTGTTATGTGAGCTTTTACCCTACAGTTGTACTGGTTGATGAGAACAGATTAAAAAGCTGAAATGAAACAGACTGCTAAAAACAACAAAGTCTATGGTGAGCTACATTACTAATAACTTAAAACTTTTGATCACTGCCTAAGCTGATGTAAAAAAACAAAAAAAACATCCTGATTCACCAAGAAGGGATTTTGTATCTTAGCTTTCAGAAGGCAAACAGCCTGAGTAGCTGTCTGTATCCGGTGGTATGATAAAAAAAAAAAATCATCTTATAAAACCTTGGTCCTCCAGTTGACTGACAGCGAAGAAAAGTTTGCCATTTTGTCATTAAAACTGCATCGCGTGGCCTAAAATATGAATGAGCATTGATAGAATAAAAAATGTATCAGCCACTTCCATCTTTAAACATTGATTCTTTGAATGCGTGACGTTCCTTTAGCCTCCCGTCGAAAGATTCCAGTTTGGGTGTGCTGGACTCCGGCGGCCATCCGGCGCTCCATTCGGGGGAATCGCTCTGAGGCAACCTTGTCGATACCAATTCACGGCCGCTCCTGTTTACGCGGTCGACAAAGACAAAGCCGGTCCCGTGTCCTGCAGAATGCCCCTCTCAAAACAAGGGGACCGATATAGGCATATCATGCAGCCTGTCTGTCAGCCTGTCAGTTGCACCGCCAAAGCTCACCAGAATAACTTATCCCGCATGTCCATCCATCAGTGGATTTGTCAGTCTTTCTCGCTCCATCCATCTAGCTTTGAGTGTATTCTGTCTCTTCTTTTTAGGGGTGTGTTTTAGCCACCCGGTGACATCTTCGATTGGGGAGGAAGCAACATTGTATATGCATGTAGGATAAGGAGCAGGTACGCAAACACACTGCATGTCTGTGAATTTGTCAGTGACTGGCGTAAGGGGTGCTTAATCCATAAGTGGGGGCGGGGGGGTCAGGCTATCCATCTTGGAGAAATGAATAATAACCTTTCGGAAACAGTGAGTGTCACCGCAGTGATCAGTGTGTGACGTTACTCATAGTGACAGAAGTGGAACTTGTCAAAAATGGCACAACTCGAGCTCGGCAGCCGCCGATTATTTTTTTTGACAGATCCGCGCGTATGCCTGCAGGAGCTGGGCGCACGTACGTTATGTTATGCGTTTGTGTAATTTGCCGCTATTTCCTGTTGTTTGGCTGTGTTTACACAGAAGTCGGGATCAAGAGCTGATCTACATAATTAAACGTGCATCTGTGCTCGCAAATTCCAGGATTTCCCAGTGTGGTAATTCGGTTCTTCAGTACAACACATCTGTCGATGGATTTCGGCAGAAAATGTGTCATGTGCTGTAACGTCTCAGTGAGCTTATCATGTTAGATTCATGCGCAAATATGTCGATATGTGTCTTTCTGAGAGGGTTTTTGAAAAGAGAAGCAATTTTTTTTTTCCCCAAACCACTTCCCCACGTATGAGGGCATCAGCAGCAATGCGGCAGGGGGGCACCGGCAGAGACAACACTATCGGAAAGGAACATTTCACGCTGGGAGAAAACTCTGCAAGACAGAGATGCCTCTCTCTCTGTGTATGTGTGTGTGTGTGTGTGTGTGATGTGTGTGTGAGCGTGTGTGTGTGTGAGTGTGTAAGCTCGTCAGTCATTTTAAACATTCAAACAGAACAAACAGAGAGAAGAAGACGGACCGGCAGGGGGCACGAAAATACATTAATGCGGAAGGAAAGTTAAGACAGAGGGGAAAAGTGAGGGAAAACACACGAGGGGGGGCGATGGGAATCCAGAAGACCAACCGAGATGCTGAGCTGCTCCTGAAGGGATTGTGATGGAGATTTTTTAAAAAAAGTACAGAAACGGAGCAAATGAAGCTAGCAGATAAGGATTGAGGGGATGAAACTAAAAGAAAGAAAAAGCAAGACAGGAGCAGATGAAGATGGAGAGATGGAAAACAGAGAGTAATGTGGAGTTAATTTGGGAAAATGACTGAAGCCGTGGCGTGGCAGACTGAGACAGCAGCGAAACCGAGGCTAGTTAAAGACACACACACGGTGCAACAGCTTGCGCTTTCTTCCTGCCAAAAGGCCAAATGAGGAGAAGCTGTGCATGTTTCATGTGCTGAATAAGTCATACAGCCAGTAATAACGCCGTAGTCTATTTGCGCTGGTATGTGGCAGAGAGTGAACCAGATGTTTGTTTCCGCCAGAAAGAGAAACTCTGTGCTGGCGCAATACACTACCAACTTCATCTAAGGGTTGGAGATGATTACGTGACAGGATGGGTTTTTTCTTTGAATAATGACTCACATGTCATTGTGGAAGATGCAAATATTAAATCAGCAAGCGAAACTCATTGCTTTTCATGATCCTGTACAGTGGACACAACTCCTTCCTTCAAAGCATTCTTCAAAAATGTAGCCACATGAAAGAGTAGTTGGATTGTCCATATCTGCTACCTTTTCTGGGAATTGAGAACACTGGTCTTTTTTGAGATAGGATTTTTAAGGTCACAAATAGTCTTTTTATTATGTAAAGAAAAACAAGCGGTAGGCATCTGAGCATGTAGCCCAAAGCAGACGGTGACTGATTCGGTGGCTACAAAACATTGAACATATGCATCAATCAAAAGACAATGGCCACCAAAAGAATTTAGGGACTTAACAGACTAGTCTGTCTATCATTTGTAACAGTGTGTGATTGCTGCTCTAGTCTACTCTCTACAAAAACTGAAATCCTCGCAACACTGATGGAAAGATCCTTTTTGTGCTCCAGTTCTGACCAGCATCATTAGCCTGATATGTGTACTAAGGTAAGCACTTCCATTTGTCCCAACAACTGTGTCAATTAAATACTTTACGTTAGCAAATTGTGCAGTGGTTGTGTAAAACATAGCAGTGAATGGACGCAGATAAAATTCCCAGTTTTTACTTCATCAGTCTGTGGTTTAGTTATGTGAGTTTAACAGCTATTAGAGTAGCAGTCAAAATGTTGTTTTTTTTCTGTGGAGACTGTCTTAAGATTTTAAAAGTTGATTTCATGCATGTCCTTTCAGATTAAATAATCACTTCAGGCTAAAGCTACATACATGCTGTGGATCAAAAATACTGAAATCAAAGCTATTTGGAATTGAAGAGATTAAAATTAAGACACTGGGGGGTGGGAAGGGGTCTTGGCTGCATAAGTATGCATTTTAGCTGCCAACAATTGATTAAACTTTATGAATTGACCCACCAGCAACACCAGGAGGACACAGAAAAAGTAAAAACTACAGTTTGAAAATACATTCTCTTACCTCAGAAACTTTATGCTCACAAACAAACTTGTGGTTTTATTTGTGAGCAATAGTCTGGCCGGTCATATCACTAGAGCTATCACAATAGCTCTAGCATGAACTTTGACCAGGTTCCAATTGAAGTTTTCCAATTAAAAAAAAACAAATGTTTATGTAATCATCCATATATATGTAATCATCCATATATATATATATATATACATATATAGATACACACACACACACACACACACACACAGTGGCGGAACAAGTCGGCGCCGGGCCAGGGGGCGGGGCAGATTTCCGGGCCCCCTACCAATCACCGGGCCCTCTGGCCAATCACGGGCCCCCTACCAATCACCGGGCCCTTCCGTGC
>CAEGAF010001802.1:0-22166 GCA_903067075.1 Micropoecilia bifurca
TGAAGTAGAAAGTACAGATACTTACTGTAAAATGTAGTGGAGTAAAAGTAGAAAGTACCCATTATTAAATCTACTTACGTAAAGTACAGATACACGAAAATTGTACTTAAGTACAGTAACGAAGTACTTCGTTACTTCCCACCACTGCTGAGCGGGTTGGTGTTTGGTCACTGATCATGTTGGTGTTTGGTCACTGATCATTAGGGCTGTATGAAAAAAATCGATTCGGCGATATATATCGATATTTTCCGCGCTCGGAAAGTATCGATTTTTCATCCGCGAGTATCGATTTTTTAAACCATAGGGATCCATAGCCTTATAGCTCTTATTAACGTCTAATTTGTTATGGCGTAGCAGCAAGACTCCTCCTCCCTCAGTCTCACTCTCAGCTTGAGCTTAAAGTGCGCATTATAAACTACACACCAGTTTTTAAATTCTGTTAATAGGCCAAGTATAACCGGAGTTATGCTAAAATTAGTAAACCATATTTTTTCCAATGTCAGAGAAATGTCAAAAGCGCCGCCATTCCCCGGCTTTTCCTATTATGTGAGAGGGAATGAGCTTCNAACGAAACGAAACATTAGATTCCTGTGTTTTTGGAAATGTAAAATCTTCAATAAATAACGATGGGCTGTATTTTGTTCCTGAGAAACGAAGGAAAAGTAACCGTGAAAGACAAGCGGAACGGAGAAGCGGAAAGAAGCAGCGTCGCGAACGGAGCAGCTGCTACTGGTAGCTTCACTTCGTAATTAGTTTTTAGCTTAGCGGTTTCTGTTCTGTATATTAAGGATTACCTGAAGAATGCACAAGTACAAAGATTACTTAACTAGTCAGTTAGAGTCATGATTATTGCTTGTCTGTATGTATCTGTTATTTTACACAGTGAAATGCAAATGCTACTGAGCACACATTGCAGTTTTTCATGATTGTTGTTCAATATCTTTAATTTACACAATAAAACAAGCTACTGTTGAAAATGCAGATAGTTCTTCTCATTCCCTGAGAGCAAATTTCAAAATCAACAAATATCAAAGAAATGTTTTTCCAAATTCTACATTATTATTTATTTCCCAGTAAATGGGAAAATCTTTCATCCATTCATTCATCCATGCATTAACCAGCTTATCCATGTTGAGTCTCAAAGAAGGGCGATTAGGCATACTACTGGGCAAGGGATAGGAAGCTGCATCATACTATTGCACAATTGGCAGTAGTTTGGTAGTCATGACAACTTTTGCAAGGAGAATAAGCCACAGAAGGTCATTGCTGAAGAAACTGGACTAAGGTATCATGTCAGGCTTCATTGGCCCAGTAAGTCTTTTAAGTTAAACCAAGAGAAACTGAGTAAAAACAAAAAAGCTGTTTTCAAATGATTACATTCCTTATCAGGGGTTTAAAGCCACCCAAACAAACCTGGCCCTGAGCTATAAAAAGGTGATTGACCGCTACGTCTAATAATCTCCTCCGGAGTTTGCAGTTCAGAATTTTAAACATGAGAAGTTGTTACTGGTAATAGGTTCATAGCAGTAGAAAGAGGTCATTCCAATCATCCAATTGTTCAATTTCAATTATATGCCCAAAGTGATATAAAGCTTATCAAACATAAATTGTTTTAGTTCCAATCATCAGCTTTCGTTGATTATAAGTCAGAATCAGTTTCAATAAATTGTATTTCGCTAATATTTATATAATATTAGTTTAACCAAACTGTTCAATGAACAATTCAAATGATTATACTCCATACTATACACCCCAAGACACAAGCAGAAAAACTGTCTTGTTGTGACTCTTTTTTTTCTGAGTCACTTACTTGGGCCTCAGCTGCACAAGGTCCACATTGAGACTCTTACAGCTGCCAGAATGATAAAAAAAAACAGAAATATTGAGTATCAATTCTAATCTCCAGCCTCTCCCACAATGATCAGAGGGATGGTTTTTGGGAATCAAACCGTGTTTGTGCGTACATTAATAGTAGTCTACAAGAGGAAGTGGGTCACACTGTCTCTGGGGAACCAATCTGGTAGCTTGAACCTTTTCTCCAGCACACACGTTTAATAATGGATTGTAAAAATTTTAAAGAGTGTGCTTTTTACAATTTAATAAGGGAGAAACAGTAAAATGAACAAAACGTGTGGACATGCACTGCATGTCATCTATCAAGTCCATCAGTACAAGTATTTCCATTCATTTTTAATAAAGTAGTTTAGATATATTTTATGGTGGTTTTAGTTGCAGAATATCTTGAGCAAACCAAGCATCTCTTATGTTAGGCAAGTTAGAATTATATAAAGTATTTCTATTTATTAAATAATGACAGACAGAATATCTCAGACACCTATTAATGTCTTCAAAATTAGAAGATCTAATCTCATCTTTGAGGGATTCTCCTCACAGATCCGTGGCGTTCCAAGTTAAGGTCAGCAGCTCACCATTCCAGCCAGTGCTGGTGGTGGACCACTTCCCTTTCTTCACCCGAGGGTATAAGACATGCTTCTGCAGCTCAGACGACAACAAAGTTGACCATCAAACTACGACAAGATCAAGATGTCCTGGTCCCAAGAGCACAGATGGTCACCCTTTTTCTTGAACATCGTATTTGCTATGAAGACTCCATAATGAGCACAGAAGGTCAATAACAAAACAACACTCAGGTTCATATCGAAGGGGTCATTTCTCCCAAACACACTCTAAAAAGGGTGGGTAATCTGAACTACTGTTAAGACAACACAAACATAATTTAATACAGGAATGCTGGCTTAATGACAGGTATGTTTAATACCTGCTTAAATGTTATTTTATGGTACTTATTTTATCTGGGAAAAGAGTCTCATTGGAAAACATATTCTTATCAGTTTAATGTGACTTTAAAAGGGTGTGTTTATTTTCCAGACACATAATGCCATTTTATAGAACAGTCAAGTAACTGTTAACTTCAGTTGTTATAAAAAATTCATTGCGTCAAATACGACTCATAAGAAACTTGACTTAGTAATTAAACACCTTGGAATTAAATGTCTGTCTCTTTAAAAATTCCCACTTATTCTGAAACTCTGCCTTCAGACAGTCATCACAACATCGCTCCACGTTTTTGCTAGCTTTGCACTTACAAGTAGCTCATGTAATGAGCTCAGCAGAGTTCCACCAGATGTTTGCTAATTGCTGCTGGGTAGTCTGAAGGAGCTGAGCGGTGGCGTTGTGGGTGGGGGGAGGGGGGGCTGTGATGTGGAAGTTCAGTATCTTGCAAATTGTGCAGCTCTGAAGAAGAGCTGCGACTCAAAGACGGCGTTCAGTCCACCCACAGCTTAATGGTTGCCAAAGGAGACTAAAGGATTTATCAAACATGCATGAAACTCTAGATATGTTTTTGATAGGGGAATAACATTATATCAAGATGTAAAGCTTTACATAATACTGCCTCTTTAAAAGAAAAACTAGGATTTTATTTATATTGAGAACCCCATTGTGGTTTTATGTCAAGCAGCACCCCTGGTTTGTACAATGGATTTAAAATGAATCCTCGATGTTTACATTGTTGATCTTAGTGCTGGGAGTTGTGATTGATAATGGGTGGGGCTGCTTCTCTCTCTCTTTCTCCCTTTTCCAGTCTGGCTAAGTGAGCAGCAAATAAAAGCAGCAGTTCTATCCAGCCGATGTGAAGGAAAGGGTTGCTCACACACTCAGATCTAAAGTGCTTTAAATCCAGTGGATCTAAAGGATCTGAGCAACAAGTTTACAGCTTAAACTTCTGAAATGCTAGTTAATTTGGAACATGCAAAAACTGTTGGTGTATGTTATTTATTTTATCGTATTCAGTTATTTTTACTTTTTACATCAGAAAATCAGGGGTTGCCCTCCTTTCTTAAACTGACCATCGATTTAAAAAAAAATTAAAGTGTCATTCTTGCGATTCGATTTAAAATCAAGTAGAACAAGTGTGATCTGTTCAAGTGTTACATTTTGTTTCTTTAAAGGGGAAAAAGTCCTTCGCATTATAGCGCAACGCAGCTGTTGAAATACATAATGATAATAATAAAGCTTTACTCTTCTCAAATAGCTCCACAAACTCACTATTTTATCACATAATATGACTAAACAGTATCTACAGTGACAGGCTTTGAGTCACAGAGTCTGACCTGAGTCCGTGTATCGCGGTCTGGCGAGGTCCCTGAAGTAGTAGATGAAATCCAGACAGTTGTCGTCCTGCACCTCTCCCTTTGAGCACAGGTCGGAGAGCAGTTCCAGCGCCTTTCGACAAATCTCATCCTCTCTTTCTGCAGGCATTGCCTCCCAGCATCCTTCTGACTGCTCCGGCTGATCCTCTTTGCCCCGCACACGTACACGCACCCAACTCGTACCAAAAGCGATCGCTCCGTCTCACAAAAGCCTCCACCGGCGTAAGTACGCACGACAGAAAAAGAGAAAGATCGCCAAGTAGTTCCTGCGCGCTCGGCGCATTCGTGAAATCTGCTGGAAGTCGATTTTTATCCGAAGTTGAAGTGAGGGTAGACGCGCAAGGTTTAGGGTGAGATTTAAGAAGTTTTCATCTCTTAAAAAAATAGATCCGTGTTTTTATGTTCACTAGGTGTTGCTGTTATGCACCCTCGTTTTCCTCTGATTGCTTTTTTGTGCTCGTCGCTCAGAGATGCTTCTGATTCACTTCTTCTCCAGGCTTCGCCTGCGCCAGTCAAGGTCCCTCCTGAATGAATGCGCTCCTTTCACCGCGCTCACTTATTTCTCAATGCACTGATACAAAAAAGACAGACAGGAAGTTCAGCCTCCATCAACACTCCCTCCTCCTCTTTCACCACCATCACAAAGCCGTCCTGAAAACTAGTGTTGAAAAGCCCCAGTCCTTCCTCTTTCAAAGGTGCATCTCAGTGAATCATGACATCTTAGGTTAATTATTTTTCACTAATTCAATTAAAAAAGTTTTAATAAATAAATAAATAAAACACTTGATAATAATTATTCAGTCAGATTATTTCTCCACAAGATGGATCATCTACAGTTCTAGGCTGATGAAGGTGGCATTTTCAAAGTGTTATGTTCAAGTTGAGTAGACTGACAAAGTATGTTTAAAAAGATACACAGACAATTGGACAAACTAGAACCTTCAGGAGAAACCAAAGCGAAGCCTATTCAAGAGATTGAGATTTACAATGAATTTACTGCAGTCAGCTTCAGTGCTTCAAGAGCGCTATGCCCCACTTTGATGAATCCAGGACATTGTTTAAAACTGTCACATTTCACATGCATCAACCCAGTTCAAAACCTGAGACAAAAATCTTAACAGGGCTTAGTAAAAAAAAAAAAAAGGTTTGGACCGTTGCTTGGTGATGCTGAGCAAGTTTTGCGTTTCATCTGGAAGACGAGGTCGCAGAGTCGCGAGGGAGAGCAAAGAGTCACGGGAGTCCAAGCACCTGTTTTAAGTCAAAAATCTCTAGTCAGCATGTAAGCACGTGGTAATGAAGTTATTTCGGTATGCACTCCTGGGAAGCACATGTTAAAATGTAGTAGGGGGCCTGAACACCTGAGAAGGGCAGCATGCATGAGCCTGACCTTTACTGAGCCAAGTAATGAAGGGCAAGAACGACAGATAAATGTCACATTAAAGCCGCAGTAAAGGAAGCTAAGGAAGGTCTCCCTCCTCCATCTCTGTTTCTTGCTGTGGATTTTTGGCTCTCAACAAAATTGACAAATAACCACAATGAGTTATTACTGTGGTGTTTATCTGTGTCTTGCAAAAGTTTTCATACTGTTTGAACTGTTTCACATTTAGCACCATTACATATTAAGAAAGTGAGCTTTTGTTTAATCGCGTCAGATGAGAAAAAGGCAACAAGTTTGCAGCTGGCATTACATTGTGAATTAGAGCTCAGAGCTTCTTCTAAACGCTTCAAAAACAAACATAACTCCACAAATATCTCCTCATTTCAGCAGGATTTTTGTGATAAACCTTTACAAATAACCGTAAAGTTACACAGAAATGCTACATGATTTTCATTGTTTTGTGTTCAGCCATGTTCCTCTGATGCAGCTAAATATATTTCAGTTCACTCAATTAAGCTAAGTTGCCTAATAGGTGGACTAGGATTTATAATTGAATAATGCAAAATAATTGTAGGTCCTCCTCCCAGTTTATGGGGAGTTTTGGGGGTGTGAATATTTTTACAGTCACATTGTTTTCTAATGTTGAAGAACCAAGTTAGAGCAAGTAGATCTACTTAACCCCTTAACCCTCACCCCCGGAAAATACAATGGAAAAACGGAATGTAGGCGTTCCGCTGCATGATAAGGGGTTGTAAAGTAGCTCTTTAAAAGTGATGAAAGATAATTGCAAAATTATTTAAACTAATTTAAACTCACCTCATATTGTGGAAAAAAGTAAAATAAATTCCTGACAATTCTTTCTGGTGGAAACTCAGAGTTATTGTATCTCATATGTTTTAGCGTATACAGCAACGAGGTCTTGGGTTCAGATCTCAGTGGAGGCCATTCTCCTTCAAGATTGGTTCTTCTCCATTTGCTTCAGGGTTTTTTTCCCTAATGTTTCCTCCCCCAGGTCAAATGCATGCAGATAGGTAACTGAAAAGTGTTTTGTTTTTTTTGTGCACAAAAAAAAAACACAAATTCCCCAAATTCACCTGTCTTATGTCTTGCAATGAGATACATCAGATAGATAAACATTTTGGACATAGCTATTGTTAGTACACTTAGTTTTTCGCAAACATTTTCCATTTTGACGTTCTCTTTTGCGGTTTTGTAAATTTAAGGCCAGATTTAAATTATTTTCCAAAGACAAAATAATGTATATCCTGAAGCTCTAGAGTAGAAGGAGTGTGTGCTTTTTTGATCATGGTTGTGTACTTCTTTCTTTCTGCACTGTACATTAAAAAGCCTTGCTTTTAAAAATAAATATTCTTTCTACTAATGGGAGCAAAATGACAGCTTGGTTTTGCATCATTGACATTTAAAATAACATGAACTTTAAAAATATCTTGAAAAATATAGTAAAAAAAACCCTGAAGTTTTTAAAAATGCTGTTCTACCTTTTAGAAAAATAACTGATATTTTTTTGTTGGTGTTGGTAATTCTAAAAAAAACATTCTCTTTAATACACAAAGCATGAACAAATAATTAGGTAAATTTAACTCATTTCTGGTTTGTTGTCTGCAATTAGAAAAAATATTCAGTGACAGAGAGTGATAAATTGAAACTGCACAACACAAGGTTTATAATTCCGTATTGGACCAAACAACATTGCAGCTGCATTTAAACTAATTAATTTAGACTAATATACGTAGAAAATAAATGAAAGATTCAGAAATTAGAGGCTTAAGGGAAAATCATATAGCGGCTCATAAAAGTCCAAATATCATATGGCTTTTCCTGTACAACTCAGCTGAGAAAACAAGCAGATCAAAAAAGAATAAAAACTTGTAGCAGATTGTGTGCATAAGTCTAAACTTAATATTTGCCCACCATCTTGCAAATGTTCTCCCAATCTCCTTGATTGTAAGGATATTTTTTTGTCCACTTTTCCTAGTGATCCCACAAATTTTCTTTCAGACAAAGTCATAAAAAAACATTTTCCTGTCACGCAGTTTATTTGTCAATTCGGAGGCATAGAGTTGGACTTAATGAGCTGCTGAGGGTTAGGGGTCAAGGTTTTGAGCTGTTCATATATTTTCAAAAGCTTCTTTGATTTGATAGATAAAATAACAACTAGGCACACGGCTCTTCACTTAAAGATTCTGCATACTGCCGTTTCATACCTTCAAACAAACCATTTCATACTGATGCAATCAAACCATGCATTGTCAGCTTAGTGTCTTTATAGTTTATTATTGTCAAGAATTATTGGGATAATTGTTATCAAAGCATTATAGTCTAAAGAGTAGCTTAAGTGCATAAAACTGTGTTTCAACATTTTCTTATTTCTTTTGGTTTGGATGTGCATTGAGATTTAAGAAATCTAGTGTATTATGACCCTCCTGCTGGTAGATATTTACTTGAATCGTAAAATCATATTCCCTAATTGTAAATGTATGAGCAAAATGTTGAGAAATTACTTTAAATCGTCGGAGGCCAAAGCGTGTCCAATATGTCCCCAACAGTGTTTGAATTAGTAGGTCCATCTCAGGCAGGGCAACAGGTATGAAGCCATCAAAACTACAAAGGCGCAAAGCTGATAATTCATATTTGTGCGCCATTGCTGCATGTACCCCCACCTACTGATGCAACTAATGGGCTTTGAGAAGCTTTACGGTGGTATTTAACTGACCATACTACGACAAATAATTTAACCGCAACATGTTTAAAAAGTTGAGCCTGCTGACGCTTTGTTCAAATCTATTCAGCAGTTTAGATTGTGTGGGAGTGTGTGTGGGTGCCTCTCGTACTCCGTTTGTTTGAATCTTGGTGCACATTATGTGTTCATTTCCAAAACTCTTTCTGATTGTGTTTTCTCACAGCATGCAGATATACAAATCAGTGCACCTGCATGGACCAGTTCTCTCCAGCTGTGTGAGAGCGTGCGCTTCCTGTGAATATGTTTGACTTAGCATCATTTGGGAGGATACTGCCAGGGCTCGTAGCCAGCAGCCCGGCTGGCTCAGGGGAACTGAAGGCTTCTGTTCAGCCTCCACACCAGTCGCTCTGTTCTTCAGAGCTCTCTTCACAGAGCAGAAGCTGCACATCGACTTCTAGCTGAGGTTAAAGGGGGTTTAGATATCCCCGAGCTCAAACCTGTTCTTGCTAAACCTACATAGATAGATACGTGTGCTGGTACCCTTCAAAACAAAAGACAAAAATCAAAGCACAACTTTCCCTGAAAGAACCAGAAACGGAAGTAATTTAACCTGAGCTTATGCAATATGACTAAAGAAATGAAAATCGCACAGATATAAAATATGGTACTCTTCTGAACATTTTTACAGCAATTTCTGCCAACAAGTGATCTCTGCACTTCACAGTGGGTAGAAATGAGCATTTTCCAGCATTTTGACCCTCACTTCCTCAGCAAATTGCTCAAGCTGCCTTGGGATTGAGATGTCTCTTCTCCTCACTGCAGTTTCCTAGTCTTTCCTTTGAAATCTAACAGGATTAAGATTTGGCCCCATGGGGGGATATGAATAAATCAGTATATTTACATTTTTAAATCAATACATATACATTTTACATTTTACCATTCTTGAGTGTTTTTAATTATCCGAGGAAAGGATTGGACAAACTCATAAGGAACGCCAGCTCTTCTGTAGGATATTCCTTTGATTCTGGGCAGGTGGTGGGAGGCAGAAAAACTCTGATAAAAATGACATCACTCTTGGACAATGTTTCTTTTGATACCATTGCATCAGTGGAGAACTCATTGAGTGACAGTCTGTTTCTGCATCCTAAATGCAGAAAGGAGCAATATCCCAGGTCATTCCACCTGGCAGCTGTTAGATAACAGTCACAGATCCCAACAAATCAAGGAAGTTGTGTTTTTTTTTGGTAATATTCTTTACACAGATTTTCATATTCTTGTACATGTGCTGATTTCAGAAAAAAAAAATTAAAAGCTCAATTTCATCAGTTTCAGTGAATACATTTGTATAAGAATCTGCTTTTGTCACAAATATATATTTTTTCTTTTCCCATTCTTTATTATTATTGCTTATTTTATTGTGCTTGTCTGCATGTTTTAGGGTTGGGGGGGCAAACAAAACATGCTGTTGAACTATGATGCAATGATTACTGATACTGGGTGAAATGTTTCACTGCAAGATGCTTTGGACTTTACTGAATGCTGCACGGATTCAATGTCTCCCTGCTGTTCCTTCAAAACAAAACTGAGCAGCCTTCATGTTTGACATTAGCAACGGGGCTCTTCTCTTTGAAAGACTTGTACATAAGCATAAAACTGCTGTGAAACTATTGGGTTGTGAGTATGTATTTTGTCTTGCTTTCATGAGTTTTCTGTCAGTAGCGAACCCCTCCTGAGTCGTCGGCCATTGAGCTCGTTACTGTTCAAAATGCGATGAATGTCGCAGTCAGAAAGAGGTTGTAGTTCAGCTCTAATGGTTTTGGGTGGTATCCTTGACTTAATTTTCTATCTTTTTTGACATAATTGTCTTTGGAACGTCAATGTTTTATTTGGAGGAAAAAAACAATGACATCTTGTGGCATTTGGCTTTCTTCAACTATCAGAATAAAACAATGATGGGGAACCAGTTGCTAATCATCTTTTTTCACTTGTTATGAAGGAATGTTCGAACAAAAGCGAAACAAACCTGTTCTGCTTTTGGTCTGCTGTCGTTATGCTGTAACTTCTTTTTAGTGTAGCGTTAAAAGTGCAGAATCGAATGATATCAATGATCATGGTAACTGTTATGATAAGTGTTTGTGATATTTACATTAATGTGAAGCTTCCTGCCCCACTGTAGTCAGTTTGGTAAGTCAGTATCTAGAGTATGCAGAACAGAAAGAACACAGAGAGCCCACTTGACACCTCAGTCTGAGGTTATGTTTTACTCTGTTCATAGCCTGTTGAGCTTGGATTCATTTCCATGAAGCTTACTCTTTGACAGTAATGATAGCTTTTATCAAAGGAGCCTGATGCTGCATGGAGATGGTCTTTTCATCTTTAGTTATGGCATGGATATTCTTTCCTATCTTCTTAATCATTCCTCTTTTTTTCTTCCTCTGATTTTGTGTGTTCAGTGTGGTGCAAACAACAATACCACAATACCCAGTAACATGCTTGCACCACTTAACTAACAAATAATACATTAATGAACAGTCTGATTGACAGATGAAGAACTTCAAGACATTACTTTTGCTAATTTGGCTAAACACCTGTAATCAAATGATAGTAGTCTCAAAACTGGCAACACCAAATCTGTCCACTGGTAAAATGCATAGTTTCTAGCTTATTTTGTTTCATGTGCTTTGTGCATGTTGGTAAATATATCAGAGTTGCAAAGCAAAAATTAACTGGTATGTTCAGAAGTTGATATGCAAATGTTCTAGGAAGGACAAAACAAAAACAAGTTGCACCATGGAGGATTGAAGCAACATAAGTGTGTGGCAAACAAGAATGGATCAGACAATAAACAGGGAGAACAGACTGACTCCCAAAAAAGACAAAAACTTGGGACTATATATACACCCAAAGGCTGACGAGACTCAAGCCAGACTGAAAGTAAACGGTAAAGTGAGCTAAGACACACAAGCAGAAGAAACTGAAATTCAAACAGGGGTTGTAAACAAAACGGTAAAATAGCATATTTTTTTATTAAACTAACATCAAGGACTAAATTAAAAATTTATTTAATCAAAGAATTGAAATATTCACCGAAGAGCTTTTTAAAATATTGGAAAGGCAAGAATTTACAACATGTCTCTGCTTGTGCTTTGATTTTGTCTGTCTTGTTTTGATGAAACTGGGCTACACAGTGAGGAGGTTGTTAGCAGTGATGCCTCGGGGCAGGCTTGAGTTTGGTACCTACATTATTCACATTACAGTTACATCAAGGGCAATGTAAAGTAATTAGCTACCAAACAGTCCTGAACTCAGGTTGGAGACCAGCATACAATGCAAACGATGAGTAGGATTTGCATCCAGGGACTACAAACTACAAGACAACAATGTTAACTGTGCAATCATACACGCCCCTTCCACAGAATCATCACAAAACGACTTTATAGTAATTTTCACAAACCCAATTAAGGCTGCAGCCACAGATGTCTGAATTTCTGAGGATAAAATGAGCAACTATAAATAACTATAAATGGGGGAGAGTGCAGCATCTTAAACTTCATGTAGGCCAGCCGATGAAATAAAGTGTGATACCTCGTACATCTTGTGCAGGACTTTAATTACAGTTTCCTAAAATGTATATGTGAACCATTTTACTTTCTAAAAATAACTTAAAATAAAAATAAAAAAAACTACTCCTTTTTGGTTTATACCTTTATCCAGTTTGGGATAACGGTATAAAAGTTAATTTATATTAAACATTTTAGAATCTAGGCACATTGTGTGAAAAGAATGTGTTATACTGAAAAATTTAAATTGATAAAAAGGGATGTTTGGAACTTGTATGAAAATAAATGATTTTACCTTTTCCAGTTTTCTGTTTATTTAAAAGTAATTTTCAAGGCCTTCTATTCATCATGTATATCATCTAATTTGGTTCATTCCACTTTTTGTGTCCAATACACAAAACTTTAAAGTTGAACATTGTGCCTTGACTGCATGTCAAAAGAATCTAAAATAAATAAATAAATAAATAATTCAGTCAATTTTTGGTTTTGAAGTTGAAAAGGGTTCGACTGATGGACTGTTAGAAAACATTCAAGGGTCTTCTCAGACTACTCTACCTTCAGAGTAAAAAGAAAATTACCTCTTTTTGTTGCATTTTGCTTCCTCACATCTCACATTCTGTAGTCAAATGCAAAGGCCTTCAAAAACTAATTTGTTTACTCAGTAAACTCCATTCCTGTCCTTCTGCTCCCTCCTACATTCCTTTTTCCTCCCTTATTCATGGCTAGCCAATAATTCAACAACGATTTTGTTGAAGCATGAAGAAATGTCTTAACCATGACCATGTTGTTGAGCAATTTTTATGCAATAAAGCAGCAATAATATGTGCATTCCAGGCACCTGGTGTCATTTAATAGCACTTGGTTTTATTTTCAGAAAGCACATGCTTATAATGCTACGTGTATATAATATGACTTAAAATAAATTTGACTTTGCAACTTAAAATATAAATATGTACAACAAATGCAAATTCCTCCATCTGTTGTCTATGCATCATATAATTATTTTTGGCAAATACCCTAACATTTACATAAAGGCAGATGTTCTTTAACATTCAGCAGAAGGTAGATCTTATTTGGTGGATGGGTTTCAAAAGCATACTTTCACTTAAACCAAATTTATTTTGAGGTTAGCGGTAGCTGTCGTACTGTTTTCTATAAAGGTAAGGGTTTGCTCAGTCGATATCACTCGTGACTCAACCAGTGACGCCTCCTCCTGGTCAGGCAGGGATCAACAGTATTCTAATGTCCCATTAGTGGCTCGATTTGGCCACAGCTGAGTAAATACTGAATAATATTTAATAAAATATAAATAAAAAATGAAAACCAAGTGGAGCCAAGTAAGTACTTGGAACATGGAACAGCCTCTGGACACTGTAAAGCATTTTGAACAAAGCTTGAGGACTTCAGGCACAAAAGAGTTGCAAAAGATAGGCTATGGTTGTGTGTCTTGTTTGTTAAATACTCAGGTGTTTCATTTCCACTGTGAGAAACAACATCAGATCAGATTAGTTCGGAATTCTAAACAGCTACTGTTTTTTTTTTTGTTTTTTTTAGTTGAGTTAAAATTGATTAGTCAGAAATGACTCACACTTTTGTTCTCAAGCATAACAGTCAAACAAAATGACATATAATACCTACATTCAACTACATTAAAAAATTAAGCTAAACTTGATGGAAATATTGATTTAAATAAATAAAAGGCATAGATTTTTGCTTTCAACTGTGGAGGAAGAGAGCAAACATTTCTCCTGGTCATCTTTCTGAATGTTTTAGCACATAGGTTCTCAAAAATAACCTGATGGATGCATGGATTGAATTATCAAATCAAAGTGAAAAGGTTGGGCACATACAGCCACAGAGTGCATCCAGATCTCAACAAGCAGACAGGGGAGAAGGGGAAGCACAATGAGACAGTCATGAAATAAAACCTTAAAACGGTGTTATTTCTATTTCTTTTTGCAAGTGTAAAGGAGATAACAGCATGCTGTCTCAAAATTACACGACAGTTTGGAAAAATATTGATGAAAAACATTAATATATATGACACCCATTTCCTTTTGTATGGAATCACTCTGTGGTATGCATACATTGTACATTGTTGCTTTTGTTGACCAGATCTAAAGTATAAATATTAAAAATACATCGGTGTAATGCTACTTGACATAGCCTACTACATAATACTGACGTTAGCAAAACAGCCAGTCAGAGGTGCCATTTATTTTCCTTGCCACTAATTACCTGCACACACCACGAACAGAAAAAAGAAACACTGTTTGTTAGCTTTTGTAGTAGTGCTAAGACATTTTCAACTGTGCATATTAAAGCACATTAAAGTATGCTTGGTGTTTGAACTATTAAAATAGGCAGTTATAAGCATTTTTAGAGGAAACTGAAGGATTTGCAAATTTCAGCTATTCAGCTGTAAAACACATGTGTGGAGTTGTGGATATGTTTTGAGCGGGTTACTTCCTAAAACTTTAAGTATAAAAAGTTAGCTTAATGAGTCTTCTCAGAACTGAGAAGGCACAACTTCTGAAGCCATTTTAATCACAAACACATCTCAGAAATCAACATTGTGTCTTCTTCAAGTATAGTAAACGGCCTAATTTTGACAGTTGAGAGGATTTCCTGCAGATGATAAAAAAGCAGATTGATCCTTCAGCTCTTCTTTGTTGCAGCTGCCAAACACACTTCCCAGATCAGAAATCATTAGGAACATGATCCCTCGCGGAGAAACACAATCGGAGCGCTGACTGTGTGGTACATACTCACTGCTGTTATGTGCCATCAGTTCTTCGGCGTGTAATAGAGTAGAGTGCTGTATACCACATTAATGCTGTTGGTCTGCCATGCAGCGTTAAATTATTGATGAGTAAAACAACACCAAATAAAAACAAGCAAAGACTGTTGAACTCAGTAAAGATCGTCAAATCGTGTTGCTTCTACCCATTAGGACAAGTTGTCTGTTAGAGGTGAGAATGATTGTGTGTGGTCTGAGTCAGCAGTGAAATGTATTAAAACTAGAGTTTGAGTTGAATTATGAAATTTAGGATAGTCAACCGAAAATTAAATACATTATTTTTGTTTTTTGTTTGTCCTGTTGTGTAAAAATAAACTTATCTGGACAATGCTGAAAAATGCAGGAACTTTAAGTAAATAATGGAAAGTATTAAAACAAACGTTTAAGTGTGTTAAAAAAAGCATTTTTGGGAGGATATGCCCCACATTTATTTTAATTTATGTGGTGAAATTACAAATAATTTAGTCACATCAGGTGCACTTCAATGGAGGCTCAAAATTTGAAGTAGGTTTTCCCACTTTGCCACAGAACCAGAGTGCAAATCCAACACTTTTGTTTCTGTTCCCATGTTGTCATCAGCTGAACTCATCTAGAACGAATAGAGAATTAGGTCTGCTAAATATTTTTTCACAAATCTGTCTAACTCTCCGATAGAGAGCTTCTCCTTTCCTGAGATAATCCAACCCATCTCACAGGTGTGTCATATCAAATGCTGTATAGACAGCATGATTATTGCACAAGTGTGCTTTTTGGCTACTTTATTGAGCTCTTGATTGTGGATGTGTGTGTTAACACCACGGTAAGATCAAAACAGCTGTCAGAGTCATTCAGAAAAAATAAATAAAAATAAAAAATTGCAGCTTATAATTCTTGTTATGGTCTGGCTCAAGGACAAAATAAAAATAAAAAACATCTAGCTTTGTGCCCCATGATCACATTAACCTTTCTTTTGAAATGTTGAATATATAAGGGGGAAAAACAGAAACAGAGAGCACCATGAGTCCATGATTTGGATTGGAGAAAGAGTTCAAAAAAGGTAAATTGATTATGTTACATATGTTTCCCAGACAAGCCCCCAATTTGTTATTGCTGGCAGGAGAGAAAGAGAGAAACTATCCAATTTAACACCAATTTGCCTGGATCTCTGAAACACAAGCATGCTAACAGATTCACCAAAAGGTTGTGTTGCTAAAATATATAAGTAGAAGTCAGTGGAGCAGGTAGAGATGTGCTACACGGTATGATACAGTTGACTGTACTGGTTCTCTGTTCCGGGCTCAGTTCTGTGGAGTCTAATATTATCCCTTTACCGAGACCTTTTGGTTTTTCTGCATAACCATTAGAACCATAGAAACCATTAAAGCCTCTTTATTTCAATTTTGCCCTCTGCTAATTTGAACAGTAGCCGTATCCACTTCACATGTACTAGACAAGAGCTTTTCCTTGCATCTGTCTGTTCTGGAGTTTTGTCCATCAAAACCTTTTGGGGTTTTTTTGTTTTTTTTTACAAAACGTATGTTTGCAAAATGTTATTCTCTGATGTTTTCAATAACACAATAAAACTTGCATTTAAGCGTGAGTCCTTGGACACCTACGTATGTGTTAAAAATATGAAAAACAACTTCTGAAATTCCCGGAAAAGCTCGAGCCCGTCTGGACATTTTCTCCAGTGTCTGGCGCACACTGAGAATTGAAAGGTTCTTTTTTATGCCTGAGAGAAATTTTCTAATGTAATCCAGACAGGAATTGAATTAGATTTTCCTATTAGCCATTCCCTGACTCGACCAAGACATCTGCTTTGAATCGCCCTTAATACAATAAAATTATCTCTGAATCTTTTCAGTCAGTTGTCTTCCTTTTCCATCTCCCTTTTAGTGCAGCTCTCCTTTGAGATACTCTTTTTCTCCTGGATGTATTTCTCAATTGCAGGTCTTAGTCCTTCACTGTGTTGATGTTAGGCACATGTTTTAATATATCACTATATTAATATTTACTAAGGCCTCTTTATCTATAAATGATCAAAAAGTGTGGACTGTCTTTTGCTTAATTTGGCAGAAAATTGTAAACAATTTGGTTTATTTTCTCCTGTGAATGACAGTACTCTCACTGGATTGCATTTCCTTTAATGTCAACCATAAGTCAGAGTAAAATTATTTGGCTACTTTAATGTTCTAGAGTGTGAGGAAACTGTTTTGCAGAAACACATTAAGCAGAAACAAAATGTCTCCTTATCTGGAAAGCACATTCTGAATGTTAACTGAATTTCAACTGTGTGTGGTGAATAGATTTCTTTCATTTTTCCCAAAATGGTGCTGCCAGACTAGCTTCTACAGCCACACTCAACTAAATTGGATGTTTTTCACAGACCGCTTCTACACGAACCAGTGCAGCAGGCTGTTCCAGCATTAACGTCATGAATTTGCAAACACACCTGTAAACCGGGGGTTTTCAGAAGAAGTTAATGATGCCTTTCCTTACAAACACAAGCTCTAATTTTCCCTTTCTGCACACGGTGAAATTAATTGTTTAAAGAGAAGTTTCTGAATGTTTTGCCAATTAAACTGAAGTAGGAAAAGGGAAGCAGCAATACACCAGATTGAAGTAAGCACTAAGGCTGCAGAGTCAGGTTAAAAACATATGAAAAAGGCATGCAGTCAGAGGAAATGGGCTCTGTTTTAATCACAGTGGAACCTTTACTGCACCCTACTGAGAGGACGGTGACTCGAATTTGAGACTCTGATTCAATTTCCAGAAATAAAAGACATCTGACTTGACAAACAGTAGCGACCTACTTGATTTGAACTCTTGATGTGAGACTTGGGTCAGACAGTTTTTATCTCATAGTGAAGAGAGAACAGAAGCCGGTGTTTGAGCTACTCACTGCAGCTGCTGTGCATGTTTTACTTTGAAAGGATGTCCTTTTACACTATGTTCACTTTGAACATTTTTACCATCTAGAATTAAGGACAACATTTTTATTTGGAAAAGGGTATCATTACAACATCTCCAGCTCACACTCAGAAGTAAGCCCTTCAAACCTTCAAATTATAATATAAGAGTGGACAATATGAGCCAAGCTATTTAATTTACACTGTGGAGAAATTCAGCATTAGCGAGTTTTAATCTGTTATTTTTCTTAGAGCATAATTTCCTATTTACATTTCTAGCAAATTAAATATCACACTACAGTGATGCAGAGTTAAAAGTGCTATAGATGAAAAAGAAAACGTTATTTTACTCTTTACTCAGCAGAGAATTTACTTGGGCATACCCCCTCAAACATTTGAGACTTGGACATAGCACACTTAAGTTGCATTGCCTGCTGGCTGCGTTCACTGAAGGAATCAGAGCATTTGCTCATTACCAGGGTGTGGTTTCCTGTATATTCAGAGTGGAATGAACTTGTACTTGCTGCTCATCACTGAGAGTGCTATGATGACCAAGATACAGTATCATCATATGACTCTTGTGCTGCTCTTTGTGTTCAGCTATAAGCTTCTGTTTGCTTTCTGTTGCCATTTATACATCCATCTGATGATGAACGTAAGTCAACAGATAAACATCTTTACAACAAAGGACTGAACATTACATGCCACTAAAAGTTGTTGCATACTAACTTTTAGTGATTATTTAGATTATTTTTTTATTTAGATATAATGTACTTCTCTTGAATGAAGTTGAAGTAACTGTTTCAGAGTGTGCTGCATGTCTGAAAGTATAAAATGCAGCAAGGGGAACAGAGACGTAAGGAAAATAAGGAGGACAAAGCATGTCTTCAACTTTATACACTCCTTCTGTATTTGTTAATGAGATGAATTTCAGTGTGAGTTTTCTGGTAAAATAAGGTATAAATCAAAGTCAGGCAATAATACTATATACACCAAACATTAAATATCAACATCTAAATTATCCTCTTTAAGTTCAGCTTTAAAATCCAATAGACATACATGGTTAATATTTAACAATACTTGACAACTACTGTAGATCCACTGGACTAACAACCATGTGTTTGCACACTCACTCCTGAGATTACAGAGACCAGTGAACAGTCATGTTTCTAGATTGCGGGAAAAGGCCGGAGTACCCAGAGAGAATCCACGCGTGCACAGGGAGAACATGCAAACTCTATCCATAAGATTTGAACCTTGGACCATCCTGATGCAAGGCAACAGAGCTACCAACTACCAACAAGTCCACGTGTTTCCCATCAAACTAAAGTGTAAGATGTACCTTTACCTCGCATAGTATAAAAAAGACACGGTTCCACTTCCCACTTAAATTCAACTGGGAAAATAACCTTTTTGTGATAGAAAGCAATCCACTGTTCACACTGATATGCAACTCAGCAAAAAGCTAGAAAGGTCACGCGTTAAAGCTCATGATTGTGTGTCGATGTTCATATGGTACATGAGGTTCTTGTGCATTTGTAAATTTGAGCTGTGACCTTACCATTCCTACCTTACTGCAGGTATATGGTGTTAAATCTCTTTCACAGTCTCTATGGAAACCTACAAGGGTGATGAGATGCATCCTTTTTTTTCAAACCTTTCATTCAAATGCCACTCATTTTGCAAAACACTGCACCTTTGTGCATTGTTACTATCGTATTCTCCTTATTTATCATCTGATTAGAATCATGGTGTTTCACTTTCTAAAGAGACCTCCCCTCTGTTTGACAATAGGAAAGTTTCCAGCTTCAACAGCTGCATGACACAATCCTTTTTACTTCACACATGTCTGCAAATTTCTGTGCTTTCATAACCTCTGCTGCAGAGATGTGATTACTGAAGGTGTTGTTCCCAACTTTCTCATATTTTAAGAAATGTGAGATAAGGGAAACCTTGGAAGGTGCATTAGAACTTAGAGTGAATAAAGAATACAATGGGTGGAACAATAACAGGGAGGAACAGAACTGTTTTGCTGCAGCTCAAATTCTTAAGATTTCTGAAGACATATTTCTAGGTTATTACTCTTCAGAATGAAAACACTCATTAAGATGTTGTGAGCACTTCTGGCGGGTGTTCCGTTAGTAATGTCAGAAAATTATCTGTAAATTTTAGCACCGTAGTGTCACAAATCTATGAGAACAATGCAGTGAGCAGAACATTCTCCCAGACAATGTTCGGTTTTTGGGGCTGTCAATAAGGTAGAAAACGCAAAAGTTCATGTTGGGCAGGATATGTGTTATGCAAATAACAGCTTAGGGCAATAGTGACATGATGAATGACTTTTAAAGGTTTGGTATAGGTAATTTTCTCTCAACACTGACTCAGAGAATTACAGGTCTATAAAACAGGATTTTTCTTTTCAGTGACTACTACAGTCTGATAATGGCAACCTCTCAGAAAATGTTTTCATGAATATTATTAAAGAACATGCTTAATCACAGTCCCACAAAACCTATAATCCTCTACAACACATACACAATATAATACATAAATGATTGACATTTGTCCTTCTGACCATTTTTGAAAGTAAACTGGCAAGTTTTCTCTTTTCTGACTGTGTAAAAGCAAAGAGCCACTGCCATCTGGGGCTACAAAAGAGGACTGTTTTCTTCATTTTTTGTTGTTTTGGGGTTTTTTTTGCTTTTAATGAAGGCATTGTGAGAAATATGCTTAACAGATATATAACTAATGGCAACAACTATTATCAATCTCATCAAATGTCTATCCAGTCTGTTTCCCCACAGTTATTAGCATCTGTGGCAACTCAGCTTCAGTCTCTGACCCAAATGAAGGAGAGAACATTTCACTACAACTGCTACCTGATTGTATATGACCACATTAGCTTCTTCCATCCACAACATCTTCAGGATTTTCACAAAGAGGCATTTTAGAGCAAAACATCTTCCTGTCCATCCTTCCACAACACGTCCATCAATGGTCAATCAGCATTTGTGAGAAAACTACCCACCAGCGCAGTGAGTTTTAATGCCATAACCGATGTTTTGAAAGATGGGTTATTTTAGTGCATTTATATTGTCACAAATAAAAAACAGACTAATTAGGTAAAAAAAATGACTTTTTGATGCTTCCATCCACTGTGGGTCTGTTTTAGGTGTCTTCTGTATCAAGTACACTATTTAAACAGATGCTTGGAAGAATGGAAGTGCTTATGAACACCTATGGAGGTCAGTATAACGGTGCTGGACAGACTGAGGATGTGTGTGGGATTATACAGGCAGAATTTCAGGTTTTTTTTTTTAGCTTTCTGACCCCCAAATTCAACATCTTAGCTTAAAATCCTGGCCTGGACTCTTTCTGAATGGCATTTGCATGTGGGTGCTAAGGCTTCTTCTCACAAATTAAAGACATGTATGCTAGTTAGGTTAATTAGTCTGTCTAAATTGCCCTTTGGTATAAATATAGATTCTTGTTTCTCCTGCGTGTCTCTGTTTCCCCTGGACTGGCATCCTAACCATGGTGTATCCCACCCATCTAGCATAGATACCAGCCCCTCACAACCTTGGATGGATAAGTCAGTAGGATAAAACAAAGACATGGACAAATTAATAGGATGCCAGTCTGTTAAATATCCCAGCATTTCTTCTAAAACATGTTATAACTCCTATTGCAAGTACTGTGTGTTGTTGTTTTAATACGTAAATTTGAGTGGAGACCACTATAAGAAGACACTGTTGTAGATTTATTCTGTATAGCCACACCTTGGTTTATGCAATAACTTTGCATAAATCATGTAAGAGTCATGATAAATTGAGGAACCCATTGAGGAACTGATAACATACAGGGATTTCTAACAAACCTCTTTTCCCACTGCTGTACCTCCTGTACATGAATCTACATTCAACCTGGAGACTTTTTAGTCTCTACATGTGGCCTTGGTCCACATGCTCAGCCTTATGCTTGCTTTCTGTCTTCATGAGATCTTTTCAAAATCACTTTAGTGTCTTCTTTTAGACATGCACCAAATGAATCATGATAAATTTTCTGCCACAGACAGTTCTTTAGTGTCATATTTTGTCAATTTTTTCATGCTTTTGGTACCAATTATCAGCATTTGGCTTGTATAACTTACTTTATTGTGAACTTCATCTTTGATCATGCACTAATTGATTTTATTGACCACTTTCAGACATTGCAACAATACAGATGACCTTGTTGCATCCTTATCTGAAAGGATACAGCAAACATTCACTAATTGGCACATCCAGTAGACATAAGGTAGCTGACAATTCATCACCCAGTGAAATTAAGTCAGAATTATATCCTGTTTTTGCACCTTTGCATTTACCAGTTTCTAACCTTGGTTGCTATGTGGCTCTGGGCAACTGGTGAACAGATAATGTATAAGCTTTGTATTATTGAAAACAGCTGCCTGTTGCAGATAAATACAGAGTAAATAAGAGCCTTGAGCCAGAACCGTAACAGGACAGCTGGATTTAATCAAACCTGAAGGCTTATTGAGGAGGACCAGAACAAAAAAAACAAAACAAAAAAAAAATAATAATAATATATATATATATATAGATATCTACAGATATCTACCTATATATATATATCTATATCTATAGATAGATATCTATGTATATATC
>CAEGAF010001816.1:0-45645 GCA_903067075.1 Micropoecilia bifurca
TATATATATAGTATTCGCAATTTATTTTTTTCTAAATAAAATTAGAAAAAATAACATAATTGAAAAGACATTTGCTGGTACCACAAAAAATTATTTAAATTGAACTACGACTTTTTAATTTAATTTGAAATTAAATTAAAGTTTCATTTGAATTGATTTAAATTAAAATTGTAATTTGTTTAAATTAATGTAATTTACATTTTAATTTAGTTTAAAATTAAATAGTTATTATTTAAAGTTATTTGATAACTTTAAACATTATTAGTTTTGTTACTTTAAATAATATAACCTTTTTAAAATATAAATAAGTCACAGTTATTTAGAATTAGTAAGTTATATTTACAAACAAACATAACTTATTTACATTTTAAGCAGCAAAATATAAATACATTGTATTTTACTGGTTGGTAATCCATGACTTTCTGATGTGCTGGGGTATAAATATACTGTAACACAAAACACCAATTACTTTTAGGCCGGATCAGGAGCTGGATGGTAAACATCCCTGTGTGTATTTCGTTAAAACATGCTGGTGATTTTACTGGAGCCAACAAACTCCGGTGGATCTGACATGAAGGAAAGGACGAATATATTGGAAAGCACCTCAAGCTCCTTATTAAGTACAGTAGAGGATCTATGATGATGTGGGTCTTCATTTCTTCCAAATGTTGTGGTTGACACAATTACAGTAGAAAGTAGGTCACTAATGTAAATCAATGTAAGAGTCAGCATTGCTTGTTTCATCAGAAATGAATTATCTCTGCTGTAAGAGGATGGCTCACTGCTCTGTGAGAGCAGAACATTTCTGAGTCTTGATAGTATCATCAACAGCAACATTTGTGTTGCTACAGTCCTAGATGTCAATGTACTGGATAAAACATATTCTGTGGATCCAATAGGGAGGGAGTATCCTCAGCTGTTTGCTTACTTCAGCTTTGCGTTGTCACGTCTTCTGCTACATGTTAGATCAGAACCAACAGCTTGTTGAAGTGCATGAAATCATGAATCCTTTCTAACACCAGAAACGAACATGTGACATCACTGGGTCTTTTAGTAAGATAATGATCCAGTATCAAATTACCACAGAAAAGCTTTAGTAGGCATTAAATCAATGCCTTGTAAAATGTTATAAAATACTAAGTGCTGTATTGTCAATGGGGGTTGTTCAAATTATTAACAGCAGCATCACTCAAACCAATTACAACTCAACATCGAGTTAGAAGTTGGATTTCTTTCAGTATGAAATTATACCGATGCAAGACTTTTTACATATTTTTAATACATTCGTTTATTCTATAAAATCCAGACTCTACCTGGACTGTGTAGCATTCAGAGTGGAAATCAATGAGTCCTTTGTCACCCCAGAGTCAAACAATCATCTCCAAGGGCACAACAAAAAGTGTGACCTCTGTCAGACTTTCACCAGCCTCTCGGATTACAGATGCAACCCTGCAGCCGGTCAGATTTCAGTGACGCAGCACATGCATCACAGCTGCAGAAAAGCCTTTGCATCAGGGCCGTCGGAATGCTGCTGCTCTCCCCAGTGGCGAAAATCTGACAACTCTTAGCTGCCCGGGTTAATGGCTACTTAAATCACTTTCAAAGGAGGCAGTATAAATGGCCAGAATATGGTTGGTTAATTGATAAATCAGTGCAGCGTGCGCTCGGCTTCTGCTGGAAGTGATTGTGGCGAGCTTTCCAAGAAGAAGATCGATCAGGTTCTTACCATGTCAGCTATATTGACCACTGTCTTAGCGTTGTTGTTCGTGTGCCCAACTGAAAGACGATGCTTCTTATACTGAAGGAGAAGAAAGAGAAATGGAGGACAGCGAGGGGACACATATAAAAGAGGGATTAATGTTCCAAAATCTGGTTTAAATGTCAAATTTGAGTTTTCATATCCAAAAACATTGAACGTTTCCTTTATTTCACAGAAAACAATGAATGACTGTGCGCAGTAAAATTAGGCATTTAAAAAGTAAAGCCTTCTTTGTTTGTAAACTCTTACAAACTCTTGAATCAATATGTCCAGATGACTGAAATATACAGTAAAAAGTCAAACATCTGTAAATTATATACATGTAGCAAGACTAATTGTAAATTATACAAACAACTATGGCTTTTATCATTTAAACATTTATACATCCATAATTAAATGGCATAAACTATTAAACAGCTGCAGCTTACCATGACATGATCATTGATGACCATAAGCTCTATGTATTTGGTCTCATCTTCTACTCTGCGTGACAAACGCGGAGCCTGGAAGGAGAGAACAGATTTATCATTTCTACCAGACAGACCTTTGCTTTGCAGTTCTCTTCCGTTGAGCCAGTGAATTTTAATGAGAAACTAAGAAAAGTACAATAAACCCAGTAATACACACGTTTCCTGCACCACAAATATAAAAGGAACAACAAATCGATAAGTTGAACATTCAAAAGTCAAACAAGATCTACCAGTTTTCAGATTTACAAAACACGAGGGATTAGAAGGGCAGAGGCCTGAACAGCTGCAGACATCTGAATATTTGTTCAAAAGACAAGACTGGAAGGAGTCAACTCATGAGATTCAGGGAACAGAGACAAAGGGAAGAAATAGTATGGAAAGAAATATTTTGGGGCAGTGGGGCACAAAATCATTGACTTTTTAGAAACAAACACCCCAAAACCAAAAAACAAACCTGTCTCTTTTTTCTCCAATGCACGACTTTTGACTCAGGAAAAGGTGGACTGGGGAAAGGTGGCTCTGGTAAATCCTCTGGAAATAAAAAACACTAATCAGACACAGTCCAATGCTGAGTTAAGCTTCAATGTATACATTTTATTGATGTCAATTTAGGATCTTAGCGAGCATGATTTAGCAAGTTGCAGTGTTTATTTGTTTTTTTATTTAGTCAGATTTCAGTTTTAAAGTCTTCATGCCAGCATAGAACTAGCAAAAAGTCATATAAACAAAGAAGCAATTATGAAAGTAAAGCAAATTGCTTTCACAAGTAATTTATGACAAAAATAACTTGTCACATACTTAAAGCAAAATATCTGACAAGAGTAAACGTAAAAAAATACAGATAAACAATGTAATCAGAACTTAAAGCGTTCAGTAAATTGTTGGACCCTGGTGTTTTTATTTGGCTGGGCTGGCTGTACATTCATTGTTATCAGATTATTCAGCACAACATTGCACATCAGTTATTGGAAAATTGCACATTTACCAATAAGCTCTCCATCTATTCAGACACCCACTTACCACCAAAGAGATCACTCAGCTCCTCCTGTCCAGTAGATTTGTATATCAGGTGAACTTGGAGATCGCCCTGAAAAACAAGAGAAAATAAATTCACCAAATATATATTGGCACACGCACTGAATTTAAAAACGGCGAATAAACATGAACTTCACCATTATTTTAGTTTATTAAAAACCTGACAGAGCACAGAAGACATCCAAGAAAGGGTTAAGCAACTCCTGTGAGTCAGCGCTGAGGGCGGAAACACCCGAAGACGTCAATACGCTACTTCCTGTTTACGCTCCGTTTGTCCTGTAGCAGCGTTAGTTTAGTTTGTGTTCAAGTATGTAAGACGAGACTGAACAGAAATGTCACCACGTTCACGGTAAAACACGACATATTTCGGGAAATACGAGGTATTTAAACTTACATTGATGTAATAAGTTTGCGTTTTATTTTAAATAATGGTGATGCAACAGGTAGCTATTGTAATGCTAACTTTTTTAGCCGTTGTCTAGCTGGCTAATTAGCGCCCAATGTCCGATGTTTTAATAAACATAATTATTATTTTAAGTTATTCTCTTAGTTTGGTTAGCCGGGTGTATTTCTGAAGCTGTTAAAGTAGGTTATAGTAAGAAAAAGCAAGATAATGGGTCGAGCTTGGTCGGTTTTGTGGCACACCCATGATTACAGCTGTCTTAGCTGTGATTGTGACAGAATTTTGATTTTTTTTATCGTCTACATGACTTTAGCAAACTGCTATGTGTTTAAGGTTTTGTTTGTAAGACTGTCATCCTGTCTGGTAACAATAACGAATGGGGGCAATGGTTGCTCCAAGTTTGATTATAATGGCATTTTGTCAAAAAACATGCAACATCAATCATACATACTTTCTATACAATCAAATGTAATACAAAAGGCTTCACAGAAGTTATCTAAACAAGCATACAAAAAACAATAATACCCCTAAATGTGTAACTTAGTAGGTAAAATGATAATTATTGGAAAACCATAGTAAAAAAAAAAGATCAACAGTGTGAAAGTAATTGTAAAACAAGGTGAACAAAGTCGGGGCCAAAATCAATAAAATGTTATAATCTTTCATTTGTCCTTCCAGGGGAAATCTACAGACTATAAGCTGCAAAGTGGCAGGCAAATAGATAGAAAGATAAAAAATAAAATCATGACTCTTAACCAAGAGATTCAGCTTTTGCTTTAAAATATCTGCAGAGTACCTGAGGAGGTTAAAATACTCATTGGGTAAAATGATACAGTTGACTATAGTTTATTTTTTCTACATGAAAGCGGGACCATTATAGAGCTGTAATAATATTTACAATAAGCATATAGAAAGGTCACAAAAACATTATATATCACTGTATTAAAAAGTACAAAGTGCTTCACAGGATATGATTGAAAAGCAAAGAAATATTTAAAGAGATAAAACAGCAATAGCATAAAACAAATAAAGAAACCAATGTGAAATAATGAATATTAAAAATATTTATAAAGCCGTTATAACTCACATCAAAGGTGTGATAAAAGGAGATTATTTATTTATGCTGTTTATTTTCTCTAAAGTAGCAATGAAATTGTCACATCAAAGCGAGTTAAATATCTGTTTTGGCACTGAATTCATTCAATATTTTTTATTCAGCAAATTCTAACAGTAAACACATTTACTCTTAAGTGCTATATATATATTCCAGACAGACCTATTAGGAGACAGATAATTTCAAATAATGAAATGTCTCCAGAGCTTAGAGAGTCTGTCAAATCTTTCTTCTCTTTAGTTTTGAGTCTGAATGTATTATTAAAAGCTAGAAACTAGCCTGATGCTGCACTTTTTTCCTTCGGTGACAAGAAGCTAGCTCATCACATGCTTTAAATATAATTACTAGGATTTAATAAGTAAAACAGTTTCAGCTGAATGACATCTGTCCTGTAATAATCACCACCATCTTAACCCAGAATAATTTAATAGTTTACATCTGTTTAACTTTCATAATCTGTCCTGAATATAAAGGCAGGGTTCTGTCGCCGTCACGTAGCAGCAGATAAGATTCATGTTTCTGTGTAACTGGAGTCTATGTGATGCCCTGCTGGGTATCGCTCCTGCTGCCTCAGACTCAGAGTCATTCCCACTTTGTTGGCTAATGAAATGAGAGCATTGTCACTCAGGGACAGTAGATATTGGGTCAACTACATGCTGGTGAATAGATGTGTTATAGGGGCTGGCCCACAGCTAGGTCAGCTAGTGGCACAGTTACTTCAGCAGTAACAGGGTCAATCAGATGAACCTTTACAACATTGCTGTTTTCCAGGATTTTTTAAAGCGATTGTTGGAGTTGTTCTGCTTCACGTTGGAGTAACTTGTCCTATCCCTGACTTCTTTTGCTTTTCTGCTACCAGAGGCCTCTAAAGACCAGCCATGTCGTGCCGAGACATCCATGCTACCAATGCCTTCGCCTTCATCATCGCCTTTGTGTGTGTGGGTGGGATTGCCGTGGCAGCGTTGATCCCACAGTGGCGCATCACCAGACTCGTCACCTTTAATCGCAACGCCAAGAATGTGACGGTGTATGACGGGTTGTGGGCTAAATGTGTGAGGCAGGATGGATATTCTGGATGTTACTACTATGACTCAGAGGTATTACTCTAGATCTTTTTAGATTCTTTTCTGATTTCTGTGATATTAAGTCCTAAAATGTCTCCATTTTCCAACTTCTTCTAGTGGTACTCTAAAGTTGACCAGCTGGATCTGCGGCTGCTGCAGTTCTGCCTTCCTACAGGTTTCGCGCTGGCCTCTCTAGCCTTGCTTCTGTCCATGTCTGGGATGTGTAAAACCTGCTGTTGCTCAGACAAGCCTGAGCCGGACATTAAGACCACCAGATTCCTTGTCAACAGTGCCGGCTGCCATCTGGTGGCTGGAACCTTCCTGTTCCTCGGGGGAGCGATCGCCATCGCGCCGTCAGTTTGGTTCCTGTTCCGCACTAAACAGATGAACAGTAAATATGCCAACATCTTCTCCGACGGTTTCGCTGTCTATATATCCATAGGCTGCTCTGGAGGACTGATGCTAGCTGCGCTACTTACGTTCATGTGGTATTGCATGTGTAAGAAGCTGCCTTCGCCCTTCTGGCTGCCCCTGGAGCCTGTGACTTCCTCTCCGTCCACCCAGCCTCTCACTGCCAATGGATTCCCTCCTTCCCCGGTTTATGGGCCGCAGCCATTCCTACCGCAGGCGCTTCCCCCCACAGTCATTGACACGCAGCCGTTTGTGCCGCCGCAGGGCTACATACAAAATGTGATGGCGCCCGCTCCTGGTCAGGTGTACATGTCCCAGGTTTCTCCTGCAGATGGGTACGGATCAGAGGTGGGAGGCTCCCAGGGGTATAGTTACGCGCCGTCCCAGAGTTACGCGCCATCCCAGAGCTACGCGCCATCCCAGAGTTACGCCTCCAGCTACGCCGGCCACCGTTACTCCACCCGCTCACGTATGTCGGCCATAGAAATCGACATTCCTGTTCTGACCCATCCAGAGTGAGAGGCAGAACGCACTGAAGGCCTCTGCCCGTCAGGCACCATTAAGTAGAGTGCTGATAAAACTTATAGACCCTGATAGAACAGAGCTAATAATGTGCTATTTTTAGCCTCTAGATAGTTTGAAAACTCTATCCAGGTAGGTCAGGCATGAGTCGACCCAAACAACACTACTCCATGAAGGATTATGTATTTTTTTAAAAAGTGAACATTCCTAAAACACTGCATTCAGCTTAGTATTACAAAAAGGGAAGAAATATAACCATTTCTCATTAAATAAGAAAAGCCTGTTGTTCCTCTGGTTTTCCAGCTGAGTTGGACCATTAACTGAATGGGAACCAGTAGCCCAAGGTGACTGGTTCCTTTTCACTGAATTTTTATGTTATATATTTTCTCACTTACATTCCCTTTAAAATTAGGTCTCTGTTGTGGAGGTCTCTGCTAACACTACTGAACATTAACACTGACTAGCATCAACTTTACATTGTTTTCTGTAAAGTGACTGATTAAGATTAATGCCACTGTCACAGAGAAGCAGCTGTTTTTATGCACTAATACTATGAATACTGTGCCACTTTGCTTTTGTTTACTGGTCTTAGCTTAGAGTTATGCTTTTGTAATGTGCTGCCTTTTGTGTTGAAATTGTGGCTCAAAGTGATTATTAATATGTGCCAAATCTGCCTTTGCAAATGCAGAAGTTATATAAACTGTGGATCTAAACATTTGTGTCATAAACAAATATAAAAGACTGTAATGAACAGAGCAAATGCGGAAACCAAATTTAACCTTGTTGCCTTTTTGATGCTTCTCATAAATTAGCACTGAGCAACAGTTTTAATCGTTTTAATTATATTCTGTAACATTCAGGTCCATATAATGCTGTTATGTTTTTCTACACTCTCAAAGTTTTGTTTTAAATAAATTACAAATCACACTTCTGGATGTGTTTTAATATTCTCCATCTTGGGTTAGAAGTAAAGTAAAAGGTCAGACTGATGACCTCATTCGGTGAAGAAGTTGTCACTGAAGGAAGAATGGAGCCACAGCAAAACATCAACTTTACAATCAACTTGTCGTCATTTTAAAACCGCATGTTAAATTGACATCCCTCTCTTACGCATCGTCTCCTCTGCTTCCACTATCGGCATTTAACGACCATTCACGTTGTAGAAAAAAATAATTTGACATTGAATGTAAAATTCATAACTGGTTAAGAACCATTTAAAAATGGCTTCATTTAATATTTCCATATCCAAGTAAAAGGTTTTGTTTTCATCAGACTTTCCTCTTGTTACCTTCTAGTGATTGAGCTGAAATTTAGAAACCTTGAAACCTTAAAGATTGTTTTCTAATTCCTCCCTGATGCCTTGGCTGACTGAATGCTATTCAATCTTTATCTACATATTTAACATAAGTCACAATAAATGAAGCACAGCATTAAAAAATCAGCAAAACTGGAAAAGCTTTTGTCCTGGCACACATTAATTCATCCTGACACGTAGCCCATCCCCCCCTTCTTCCACAGTCACCCACTCATCCATTCAATCTCCCACATATTTTAGGTATTGCTGAAAAAACAATCATAAAACATCTAGGACTCCAGTTGTACATCTTTCTAAGCATCCAAATGATCATTGAGAAGCCAAAACTCACTTCCTTCTCTGCTGCTACTTTATTTTAGGGTTAAAGGTTCATTATATACACTTTGATTACAAATAAATGTTTTTTTTGTAGCATATAAACCACCCTGCACATCTTTATCAGGGCAGGAACATCTGAACAAAATACCATAGTTTACTGTGTCTTATTCTTTGTTCCTCAGCTCGTCAGTCAGAGCCAATAATCCCAGTTCAAAAAGATAAACGCAGCGCACAGCCTCAGCAGGCAGGGTGTAAACGGCGGAGATTAGGGGTCGGCACAGATGGCTTTCATATGCTGGCGTAAGGAGACGCGGGGGTGGGGTCTCGGTTGCCACGGGAGACAGCACCTCAAACACGGCCTGGCGGCTCATGAATACAAATGCAGTGAGATCTAACATGCTTTTCATTCAAACCGCTTGTGAATGTGTGAATGAACGGGAGCTGGTTGAGCTACATGAACTTGGCCCCAGGTCACAGGGAAGCCCTTATCTCCATTTTTGTTTTTCATCCTGTCAGCATCACTATTATTCCCAGCTTGTGCTCATATAAACTGTATATCATTTGGCACCCAATGCAACCCCCCAACACAAAACACCACCACTGGCCCCCCATCGGCACACTTCTTTCCAATCATCACCTTCTCGTCTTCAGTGCCTGACATCTCTTCCTCAGATCAAGACGAAGAGATAAACAGAATAACAAAGGAGACAATAATGCACGCAAAATGCGCAATAATGTTTTTTTTTTCTCTTATTTTGTCACAGTGATACATCAGTGAACTGATATAAATATGTAAAACAAAACATTTACGGATCAAAGATGAGTGTTTTAGCTTGAATCTCACAAAGAACAATAAGAGACTCAATCATTTCAAAACCTTATGAAACATTTTAGTGAACTGTTCTTCCATGTTCAGTGAAGAAAACTACATACCAAGTTCAAAAACTGAAATGTTAACTATACTAAAAGACAAACTCAAAATGTGCTTTTCAGTGTGCATGAAATTAAGCTGACGTTTGCTATGAAAAGGTTTCTATTTTTCCAAAATACATTAGGATTATGTCAAACAAAAACAAACCAAACCACAACTATTCTAAAACTACTGTTATATTAATTAAGGTTATGTTGCATTTATGTCAATAAAATTCTCATCTTAAACAAATGCATTTAATTAATGTTTATAATCTCAAAGATATTTCACATAAATCCATAAACCGTAAAGACAAACCACAACTAAACACTGTTAATCCTCATGCTTCTTTACAGATGCATTAAAACAAACACCAGATTGCATCTTATTTCTCATTGAAGTCTTAAAGGAGACACTTTTTAGGTTTCACCAGTGATGTAAACACTGGAGGGGGTGGGGGGGCAAACATGAATGAATGATGAAATAGCTAAAGGACAGAACATGTGGTGCTTCCTGCAGACCAGCATCAAAATATATTTTCCACGTTCCAGCATAAGAGCATCATGTTCTCAGCTGCTGGACTATAAGTTTGCATGTTATTAAATATTATAATGTGCTGCTGCTAGCCAGTTGGACGCCTCAAGTAGGAAGACTTTGTGGTTTTTATTTACCCACCGGTCACTTGGTGTCCTACGGATGTGACCGAGTGACGGGACTGGTAGTGTGTTTACAGACAGAAAATTGAGCTGAAGGGCTTGTCTGAAGCCTTTTTAAATGATGTTTTGTGTAACTTTTTCTGCCTTGATGGTGGAAGGCCAGAAGGATTTACCATATGGTCAGCTAGACTCATGCTGACTCTGTGTTTCGGTCCCACTGAGGTTTTGTTTAAATGTGCTGGCTGTTTTTCTATTTCTGGAACAGACGCAGTTAATGGTACGTCCCAGAACTAGCAGGGTTTGCATTTACTGCGGTTACTAACTGATAACAAGGCATTTTGTTTAATGTCAAACTAGCACAACTGTGCAACCAGATTAGACTGAACGGGTACTTAACTTCAATGTGCTTAAAAGAAGTGAGAAAAGCTCTAAAAGCTTACAAAAGCTTTTATTTCCATGCACCTAAATCCTTGGAACATCGTGACCTCTTAGAACTACAGAAAACTGGAAGCTGAAATTGAATCAAAAGATGATTCATCTAAATATTAGTTTGAAAAAAGTTACTGAGGTTTTCTCTATCGGATTTGTTTTTCTGTTGAATTTTACAAAATATAGTTCAATTACATGCTTAAAAAACTTTGAGATGATTACTTTGGTCTAATTGATTTATGTCATAAAAACCCAGGATTGTTACAGTTGTGTATAGATTCTTAAGAGTTTCTGTAAATCTGCTCCGAACCTGTTTATGTACCACAGTTATGTCCCAGCTGGACGTAAAGACATGTGAGGAAAACAAATGAACAGTCTTGAGTGAACTGAGCCGTCTCCACAGTACATATGTGGGTTTAAAGAACACTTACACTGTTGTCGGCTTGTCCTCCAGGTTCAATCATGTAGGTGTGATTGCCATCGAAAAACATCCCACTGAAAAAGAGAAGGAGGTGGGTGAGGAGAGGGCAGCAATACCGAGTTTCTGGGTTGTTTTGTCATTATTAATGCCAATGTGATGGATTAGTCATTTCAGTGCTTGCTCAAGAGGTTTAATGTGCTGCTGGGTCACTTTGAAGAATTAAACCTGTGAAATTTCCCTCATAATGACATTTTAAAACAAATGCTGCCTTATTTCAGATATTTCTTTGTTTGTAAACCAGGTGGTGAGAAAAAGTAAATGCTATGTTACAGATTTATTCTGTTTTTGTGGGGGTGGGGGAGGTTCTCACACTCAAATATTTAAAATAAACTAATTTCACCGTGAGACAAAGATAACATGAGAAAATGCCATTTTTAAATGGTCAGGTGTTTTTAGAAGAAAAAGGCCATCCAAACAAACTTGCTTCTGCTTGAGAATATAACCCCTTCCGTTGTTAAATCATAACTGTGATTAATAACCACAAAGTTTAGAAAATAGAATCAGTTTCACCAGCTATACGAGTTGGCTGACTATTGGCAAAATCTTAGAAAAAAATATCAGAACCTGTTTGAAAACATTAGGAAGACTAGAAGATATTTAAAAACAATAACAGAAGGGAAAGAAATTCAAGAACAGATAAAATAATTTATGTATTTGTGTGGAAAATGTTTCAATTATCCAAAAATGGAGAAATTACTCCAAGAGCAGATTTAATACTCGTCAAAAAAGAGCCCAGAACAAACATTCATCAGTGAAGGTCAGAGTTCATGATCCAACAACAAGAAAAAAAATGTAGCATTTACAGTGGAGTTCTAAGAAGAAAACAAGTGCTGGGACAAACAAACACGAACATCAACCTTGTGTTTTCCCCCATAAAACATCCAAGATACATAAAAGGAACTCAAGATATTGTTGCAGAAAATAAACATAAACGGTCTGCTTTGCTAATGTATACCCTGGGCAACTCATCAGAACTGGTCCCACCTGTAACTATGGTGGCCTAGTTAAAGTCCAGACAAACCAGACTTTTATCAATCAAATCTGATAGATCTGATGGATAAGGTATTAAATCAATTGTGCAAAGAGGAGTGGGCCAAAATTCAAAAACAGCTCGAAATAAGTACTGAGGCGGTGATGAAATTATTCTTCAGTCCAACACTGCAACACTATTTAACTAAAAATGAGAAGATGTTGCTGTTCAGAATATGCAATAAAACCAAAGTGTCTTTTACACATTAGACGAGATAAACCAGAGACAGTGAAACTGTAGAAACTGTCAACGGAGTTTGATTTAGAAAACCGAACAAAGAAGCAACACACAGACGCACACGAGCCTCATCATCACACACCGAAAACCATACAGAAAAGTGATTAATCGGTTTGACTTTAAGCTGACAGGTGAAGGACCTCTGCGTGTCGCGTCCTTATGAGTAAATGTGCTCACCATCAGACAGCAGCCTTTAATTAGCTTTATCTGGAGCTTTTAGCAGATTGGTCAGGTCAAACTGTGAAGTCAGGAGGGTCAAAATGCTGCAGGGACACACAATCTATCTCCTTACTCTCAGGCTGTTTCATCCTCTCTGACCTCCGGCTCACCTTCAGCACAAACACACTCTGTGTCCGGGGCCAACAATGCACTTACAATAAACTACACACCCATACGGACAGATTCATTTAGTGGGACCATGAGGTTAAATCTCTAACTTCATGCTACCAAAAGTAAAATAAATATTAAGCCAGCCAGTTAAATATTTAGTGTAAAACTTAAACTAAATGAGTGAATAGCATGGTGAATATCTGGCTGAACAATGAATCCCTATTTTGTTTTTTCAGGCTAAATAACCCAAATTAATGCTGTTATTTACTTATTTTTTACTTTATTGCGGTACCTACAGAACTAGAGCCAGCCTTCAGCCTTCAGCCTTCAGCCTTCAGCCTTCAGCCTTTTGTGACGTCACCAGGGGCAAGTTTATGTGGAAACTTGTTTTTGGGAGGACACATTTTATTTTGGTTAAATAAAAAGCTGCAACATAACAAACAGAAAAACTGTCCAAAATGAAGACAATGAAAACTGAGGTCCAAAGTGAAGACTGGACCTGGTGTAAAATATGTGCATGTTGCATTAAAATGAAAACAGCTGTTGTCAATTAAAAATAAATATATCTGAGATAATATTAAAGCCTATTGTTTTAGACATCCTTTTAGTCAAGATGTTCTACTAATGTCGTCTTCATGTTGGGTGAAGCCTATCGAAACCCAGATAAAGGCTTTTTTTCTGTGTGTGTGTGTGTGTGAGAAGACGAGAGAAATGAAGAGGTAGAGAAAAAGGAGAAAACATTTGGAGGAGAGAACAGGATGTATAAAATGATACTCAGCGTGGAGGAAACACCTCTGACAGCGCTGTGCCCACCCAACATATATCTGTTTTAATTTCCATAAAAGCAGCAAAAGATTTTTATGTCATTGCCTTGCATGTCCTAAATATGGGCGGTTTGTGGAATGCTTTAAATTTGATTAATTCATGGCCTGTGTTTTCATTATAGCGCACGCACCATTACATAATTTGTTGTGCCACAGTCCCATGAAATATGCAAACGTGACTCCAGGCCTGAGCTCTGCTCAGCCTAATCAGCAGGTAGGAAAAATACCTCAGACATTCGTAATAATTAGCCGAAATGACATGTTTGCTCTGAATGTTTTGGCTTATTTAGCCTGACTTTGTGACGAAGAGGGACACGATGAGTAGAAACAAGCTTTGATAGATGTGTAGTGGGAATCGGAATGTTTCAGGAGACGACTGAAGGCGATAATTAGTGTGAACTCTCGACAATGTGAAAATGAGTGTGTTAAATACTCACTGTTGGGCTATCAAAGAATTCATTAAAATGTTATTTTCTTCATCTCAAGCCTTTCATTTGGAACTAAAGCAAGATTTACAAAGAACTAATCACTGTTATTCAGAATAACACCACACGCCTTGCAAAAACCATTCATTCACGTTTAATGTTTCCACACTTTTTTTTCAGCCACAAATTTCAGTAAATTTTATTGGGATGGAGCAACACAAAGAGGCACCTGATTTATAACTGGAAGAAAAATAAAGAAAGCATTTTTATTTACAAATAAAAATCAGAAGTTCTGTAGAAACATGTACTGCCACTGCCGCTGCAAGTCTTTGGGGTTTGTCTGCACCTGCTTTGCACATTTAGATGTTTTTGCCCCATATTCTTAGGAAAACAGCTCAGGCTCAGTCTGATTGGATGGAGACTGTCTGTGATCCCACCAATTAAAGTTTGAACACCTCAGATAAGTATTGCACAACTAAATACTGAAGGCTGGATCCTTCTAGCACATGAATATGCTTTTGAGGTAAAACATTTGATATGTTTAGGTCAGGGGTCACTAACTCCAGTCCTCAAGGGCCACCATCCTGCAAATTTTAGATGTGTCTCTGCTCAAACACACCTGGATCAAATAAACTGCTCGTTCCCAGCCTATTGCAGAGCGGAATGAATGCTGGTGAGGGAATTCAGACATTTTGGAGCAGAGGTGAATCTAAAGGTTGCAGGATGGTGGCCCTTGAGGACTGGAGTTTGTGACTCCTGGTTTAGGTCCTTTGTCCTGCTGGAAGGTGAACATAAAACTGCTCTGTATTTAGATCCATCATTCCATCAGTTCTGACCAGCTTTCTTGTCCTCACACAAGAAAACCGTCCTGCACCATGATGCTGCCACCACTGTGTTTTCCCATGGGGATGATGTGTTCAGAGTGATGTGCAGTGTAGGTTTTCAAAATGATCTATTTTGATCAGAACCAATTCTTCCACATTTTCTGCGCATGGCTTTCTTTCCCTTAAGTGGTTTTCTTCTCGTGTCTCTTCTACTGAGGCCAGATCTGAGGAGTTCACAAATATTAGTTGTTTTTCTGTGTTTTCCCAACTGAGCTGTGGATTTGTGCAAATCCTTCAGACTTACTGTGAACCTCTTCATTTCTTCCTCTATCAGCGCTCTCTTTGTTTGTTCTTTCAGTTTAGGTGAATATCCAGGCTTTGACAGCTTTTTTTGATGTCAAGATAAACTGAACAGTTTCATGTAAGTGGTTCTAAGCTTGAAATACGTTTTTCTAACCAAACTTTGTTTTAAACGTCTCTAAAACTTTGTTAAATAATGGTCTCCAACAACCTCCAGCTGGATTTATACGGAGGTTAAATCACACTCTACTGATTAATACAATTACTTCTGAATGGAGGTGATGAAATTTGATTTTATCTGGGGGTATCAGAGTAAAGGGGGATCATTACAATTGCATGTCAAGCTCTTTTGATATTCATTTCTCACAAACTTTACAAAACCTTCGACTTCACAATTTGACGCTACTTTTTGTTGGTCATTCACACACAATGCTAATGAGTTTGTGGTTATAATCTGACAACCAGACAAAGTGTTGAAAGGTTCAAATGGTGCCAATATTTTAACAAAGAAACAGTTTGCGCACCACAGATGCAAGCAGAAGACTCTGACTTAGAGGAGAACAAGTACTCCTCCCAAAAGGCCTCGCTTTTCACTCTTCTCTTGAACAGAGCACCGCTTTCAAGCAGGGATGCTAAAAATACCAACATTAGGAAGAAGAAAGAGCAGAGGAAGAGCAGTGGAGGGAAAAGAAGACAGGAAGAAGTAGTCGTCTGTGTGACTGATAACCCTTGTAACACAAAATGCAGACAGGCAGGAACGGGTGGAGAAAACTAATTACATCGACCCAATGAGGCAGGAAGACCTGAACCTGAACACACAGAGGGAGCAACATTAGCAGGGAAAAAGTTACGTCCACGGCGTTTATACTCACTGCAGACCGTGGCAGGTGGAGAGCGCCGCGAAGGAGCGAGGCGCGTCTCTGACCCTCCCCTGGTAGTAGCAGTGCTCTCCTCCCTGCGTGCAAAACACAGTCGGGTTACGTTCGAAGGCATGGCTCCGACTCAAACCTTTCAGACATCTTGTTACCGCCTTCCAACAAGAGGCGAGTCCAGAGCGATCAATCACACTGATTTTCAAAACACGTGAGCGTAAACGTGACGCTGTGTTGATCTGTGCCTCAACACTTTCACATGATCCCATCTGTGGAGTAACACGCCATCTATCAGCTTCTCCAAACGACAAACCTTCGTGCCAGGTCCTCTGTAATGCGTTTTCCATCTCCACCAGAAATTTCTCCATCCTCCTGTGTGTGAGTGTGCGTGTTGTTGAGCATAAACATACACTTATTGTCTGCAGATGAGTATGATGTCTAAGTGCTCTTCTGCCCTTCTCCTGCTCCATTTCTTGCTGCCTACCAGCCATTAGACAGGAAGCTTTTATCAGAGGATCAATTACTGCTCTAAAGTCTAACCCTGTGGACACCAGCAGACGATCTTCCTCATCCAGACCTCTTACCGTCCCTCAATTGTGTCTCATATGGCTTTGTGAAAGAAATATGCATGTAAGCATTTGTATGCAAAACAGAAAAGGTGAGTGAAGACTTGTATTTATTATCGCTCTACAAGTTCATCAACATTTTGCAGATCAGACCATGTCAGACCATGTCAAAAATCTGAACATTTTTTAAAGGCCGATTGTGCCGGGATATATGGAGGGAACCAATTAAGCTGTTAAAATATCAATAAATATAAATATTCAGGATTTTGTGATTGTTTTACAGATTTTGTGGTGCCAGTCTAGAAATGTCTGTAAGGAATTTTTTCAATATTCACACTAATGTATAATGTTAGATGCGACTTTTTATTACTCATTGTATGAATTACGTACTATATAATCAAGTAAGGCTAAGGCAGCAGTCACTTAAACTCAATGTTTTTGACCAATTTTGAGAAAATCTGCAGTTAGATCAGAAAAAAAACATTGAGTCTCTTTTCGATTTTGTGTGAATTTTGCAAATTTGTGAAAAACTGGAATGACTTATTTATGTAATTTGGAGTCTAGAAGGTCACATAAAAAGCTACGGTGGGCCAGATTTGGCCCCCGGGCCTTGAGTTTGACACCTGTGCCTAACATAATAGTTTGAATTTAAAGTTTTGACAAGAAGAAGAGATCTGTTCTGTCTAAACACCTGGAGAGTCACAGGAATACACAGTCAGATTAGATATGCCCTAGTAAAAATAAGGGTATTATGTTTTATTATTTTAGTTTATAGCATCACGGCTCCACAGAGGACTGCACAATAAAATAATTGAGACGTGAAGGATTTGAAACAAGCAACAAGCATCTCGTTAGAAAGCCATAAAGTATATGTGCTTTTAAACAGGCCTTGTGTTAATAAAGAAATCTTCATGAGGGTAACTGAGTATGAATTAAAGACTCAGGAGTGCGTCTACATACATTTTGTTCAATAAACCAAAAGGCTTCAAGTTATTTCATTTGGGCTCCGGCTGAATGTCTTTCTTGTTCCCCTTCAATCAGTGCCAATTACACTTACAATGGGAAACAAGCAGGGAAGAGATTCTCATTTATAACATGAGTGAAGCTTGCAAAAATAAAGCAATACTTTATAGCAACAAGATGGAAAGACATCCATACAGACAGAAATTTTGAGTCAATATATAAGATAAAAGGGGATCTGAAAGTCATTAAGATGAACCTAAAACTGCAGATGAAGAGGAGGGCGGTTGTTGAAGGCACAGAAAATGTGCGCAAAATCATAAAAACAGAGCAGGCTATTTATAAGTGATGCTGCTCCACTATCCCAGAGTCTCTCCTCTTCCTGTCGTACTGAAGCTTCTGCTCCACTTCTCATCAGAAGAGGAGAAACCAAATGGGGAACAATCACCATGTGCACATTTACCATGTTGCTAAGCTGCTCAGACCTGGGATCTCCTTATTCCACCAAAAATAAGTAATCAAATAAAATGCACAGCTAAACATTTAAGGCTGGACACTGGATGTGGGTAATAAAACACAACACATAATAAAACAAGATCACCTCCAGCAGCCGTTTCAAATGTTTCCCATACAAACTTCACTTACATTAAGCATCATGTAGAACTTTAAAAACAGCAGCAAGTCATTTCAACATGTGATTAGGCTTAATTTACAATAAATACTCTTTAATAATAAGGACCAGCGTAATTAATAATTAGTTTATCATTGTGAAATCATGTTTCCAGAAACTTGTACATCCATTGATTTTCTGAAATGATTAATATTTTGTAATGATACCTCTTTAGTTTACACAGAGTAAATGCATCTTGAATGACAACCATTCTATATCATATAATGAATATAAAATATTATTAATACTGAAGAAAGAAAATTGTAACCAGAAAAGGAAAGTTTTTACCATTTTCATCCTTCCTGTAGCAAAACGGATTAAAAATCCTTCTAAATGTTTGTGAGAAAACATTGTGTGCCGTGATGAATGGCGTGATTCGCCCTGAGCTAACTGCATTAAATTCAACCTGCGGACTCCTGATAGCACATTTAACAGGATGGCACTCTGTCTCATATCGGATGCCGTACAGGATCCTGGCCCAGATCTATCAAAGTAGCGGCTGATGGACACGTTGACCTTTACACGCCGCACACAAACACAGGAGGCTTGTCTCGAGTTAACCTCCTTGAAAGCAGACATTTAAAACAGAGAGAGGCGCTGCTTTTTGTTCAGCCAGAAAGAAAACTCTGTCTCCTCTGGACATTCATCAGCAACGTGAATTAATTCACCGCTTTATATCGACTATTATAATTACCGGTGGCCATATTTTACTAGATCTGTTGAGTTAATTTGGATCATTCTCTCTAAAACATCTGATATTACCACTAATCTGCTACTTAGCCGAGGAAATCCTGAGCATTATGAATCCTCACCCACTTACAGAGCCGGTGTCACATAACGTCTGAGTGGGCGTCCTGTAACTGAGCAGTGTAGATTTCACTGGATTATCGCAGCAATCTTAATCTGGTTTCAGAGTAGCTGAAGGTTTAAGCCACAGCCGACGATCTCTAGAAATTCACAGTTAATCCATGACACTGTAAAGACACTTGTGAAAATTGTCTTTTTCTTCAGACTGTGTGACGTTTTCTACTTTATCTTGACGAAGCATTTGTTGTGACAGAACAGATGTTTCTGGAGGGGTTTTAAAGGAGAGCGTGTTGCTCGTTTATTTGTTTCAATGCATAAAGAGTTACTGGGTTTATTGTTCAGACAAATAAGTAACATGAGAGGCTGGCAGATATTTCTTGAAAATGCACTATGCATTTTCAAAAAATGCATATTTTTGAAACTTGTCAGACGTTTGATGGAACAAGTTTGACTTTAAGTTTACATTTCATTTGGATTTTCTCTGATTCAACAGGGTCAATATCATGCAGACATTCTCAACTAATACTTGGATAAATTTCTTCTAGCAAGCTGGAGGAAAACTTTAGACTTTCTTTAGCCATCCCATTAGCAAAATACAATCTTCTGAAATGTTTTTAGATATTTTAATAACCCGTTTGTTTAAAAGTCCCTAGCCGGCCTCCCCATAGGAAACTTTAAGCATTTTGGTAGAGCTGGTTATCCCTATTTTTTGTGGCTAAAGATCCAGTCACAGCAATGCAAAAGTCCTTGTTGACCGCAACAAAAAGCAGCTGTTGTTTCTGCACCTTCCTGAGGGACATTCATTGAAAATATGAGTGGGGGTGTATGTAAATATTTGATACCCAATGATATGTCTCCAACATCTTAATTTTAAACTTCATTGCAATTGTTTGGTGTGTTCAAATGCATCAAATGCATCTCTGCGTTTCTACAATTATTGATGATGATGAGTGTATACAAACCTCTGAGGATCACTGATAAACAAAGTGAACATTTTGATCATTGGCTTTGAAATTATATTAGAAAAAGTGGGCAATTATCAAAACAAAAGTAAAACTTTTTTACTTTTGTTCAAGAGAACTTCAAGGGAAATTTTGAGCTGCTATAGCCATGGTTCACATCCCAGCTGCACATTAATGTAGTGAGAATGATTTTTATTATCTTACTTTGGTGACGACAATCTTCCCATTCTCTGACAAATGCCTCTCCTGATATCCCGAAGACAAGAGATCGCTGTGAAGAGAAAAGGGGAGAAAGAAAAAGTAAAGTTTTGCTCTGTGGCTAAGGAATGCTCAAGTTTTACTGTACAACTATAAGTGTGCCTAATTATGACCCGCAACAAGTGACAGCTCTATTTCCAGCTAACAAAACAAAAATAATTACAAAGGTCTAGGCTCTAAGAAAAATGTTATGTAAGAATGCGTGCGAGTCGCTATCAGAGGAAAGGAGGGACAAACCAAGGTCAGTAAGTGGGAGAGGAAGCTGAAAAGGCAGAATGAGATAGAGGCAGGGAATAAACTGAGAGGGTAAAGGAGAGAAAGAGAGAGAAAGAGAGAGGGAGAGAGAGAGTGGCATAAATAAGTAGAAATTGGACTGCGTGTGCGCTTTCTTAGCAGAGCTGGACCAAAGCATCCCAGTGGAGATCCACCCCGCAGGTCCAAACCGAGACAGAGATGAATGAGCTTCACTGCTCACACACACACACACACACCCACGCACACACACGCGCACTCAGGAATGCAGCATAGTAATCAGGATTTATCCTGTCTTCAGTACGTATCCTTTTGTTTCTGAATTGTTCTGGTGATGTGAAGGAACGGACAGTGTCAAGGTTGCTGATATAAAACTGAGGAGCTTTCAAAATCCTTCTTAGTGGCCTGTTAACAGCGATCTATGTGCCCTGCTAGCTATTTTATAGCCTCACAACCAAGTGATGCTTGCAAACCTATAAAATGTGCAGCTGAGAAAAGGTCTGAGTGTCACTCCCAAGCTGCTGGATGCACTCTGTGACATGGCTCTCCACAGCCGAAAATAAACATTATCAGAAAGGTATTAATAGATGGTTGATCCACAAAACTGCATTTACAGCAGAAACAAACTTCACTCAGGACCCCGGCCTGGTTTCTGCCGTCCTTTCAAGTCTTATATAAACAGATTAACTAAACTGACACAACACTTAAAGCCTTTATCACATCTTCTTTAGAGTACAATATATATATATATATATAAATAATGTTTTTGTTTATCTTTTTTTGCTTTGGTGCCTGCAGTTCATTAATAATGCAGCAGCCAAACATCTATTTTTCTTGGATAACACATTCAGGTCCAAAAGCAAATAGGATGAAACTTTTTTTAGTGCTGAAGTAAACAGATAGTCACTTTAAATCACTACAAAGTATTGTTTTTAAAGTTTTTCAGCTCTGATCGGATGGGAATTCTTTGTCCATCCATCCATCCATTTTCTTGCACCCTTGTCCCTTAGTGGGGTCGGGAGTTGCTGGTGCCTACCTCCAGCTGACGTTCCGGGCGAGAGGCGGGGTTCGCCCTGGACAGGTCGCCAGTCTGTCGCAGGGGAATTCTTTGTTTCAGAGCTATTTAATCTGTTTTTTGTTCGGTTGGTTTATGTTCCAAATAAATAGCATTTACTAATAGCTGATTTACTGAAGATAACCAGCAGATGTTGCGCCTTAACTTGACAAGAGTGGTAATCATTCAGTTCAAACAAACAGTGTGCAAAGGCCAATATGGAACTTGAATATGTGAGAGTCAAGAATGGCAAAATCTTAGGCATCACTTATGTTTTTATATAAATAATTTATATAAAGCAGAAAACATTGTTTTCTTATTATGAGATTGTTTTCATTCCAATTAAATAAAAGAAGCTTTATTTACCTCAAAGGCAAGTTACATGTATAGATATCATCCGGATATCTGTAAGGAGTGCATTTGGATAGTGATGCTGCGGGCCAGAAGGCTCTCCAGCACCAGTGAAAAAGGCCTCTGACTGAAGACTTTGAAATCAAGGATATGATCTTTGTTGATTTGGAAGATTTAATCTGTGAATAAACGAACTCGGCTTTTTAGTGCAGTGTTTCATATTTAATACTTTATACTTCTTCACAAAGTGGGCCAATAAATGTGGATGGACGCTTTAATTATTTGAAAAAAAAAATGTTCTCAAAGTTACAGAGGAGACAAAATGTCCTTTCAGCATCAAAGCTCTAACACAAAAGCACTCACCTACAAAAGATGAGCTTGCTCTCTGCGCTAATGGGCAGTTTGCTGTTGCTATAAAAAATAAGTGGATGAAGAGAGGAGAAGTGGAAGAATCGTAAACAGAGGAGTAATCGCCAGGGGGAATGCAGAGGTGAGATTTGAAAAAATAAAGTCTGAATATGGAGTTCAGGTCTGAAACGGGAATCATAACATGTTCTGTTATTAGACTATTTTTAAAGATCAGGCCAAGAATCAGACTAACATCCAAAGCACAATTCAGAGAGTTTACGTATATCAAGACCGCATAAAGTCCGTTCAGTGCAAACATATGCTTCTGTGATGAAGACGTCTGCTGGGCGCGACTCTTTGTTCTGCTGGGATGTGTGTTTAAGATTCGGAGCCTGTGATCTTCATCCAGACTCACGCTGAGCTCAGACACGGGGGGTTCAGGGACGCAGCGAGGCAGAGACACCAGAGGTTCGCTAACGGAGGGAGCCGATAACAGATTTCAGCTCTAATTGTTGTGGGATTTAAATAATTCACGTGACAGACGAACAAGCAAAGGAGAGCCTCCACACACACACACACACACACACACACACACACACACACACACACCACACACACACACCACACACACACACACACACACATCTCCCTCCCCTTCTTGTTAACATGAGTTCACGCGTGAAGAAAAACAAGAGCGCATGCTGCTCTCGGGAGCTTCGCTCTCACATGAAAAAAAATCAAAGATACCTGTTTACTGCTAACACAACATTGTGCAGAAATCTTGAGTCATTTTCAGATTTCTTTATGTTTTGCTTCCAAGGAGCCACATTTTTTCACAATCTTTTATAAATTGGTCATTCTACAGAATTTTTAAGGTATTTATTTTAACAGTGATAGCATATTTTATTCATTTCTAAAACACCAGTATCTTTCAGAAAAATATTTCAGAGCTGCTCTGAAAAGTGTGCATAAGTCCCTGTCAAAATCCTTTGCAAATTAAAGAAGGTGGAGTTCAGATGTTTTCATAAGATAGTTCTGACTTCTCAACATTTGCATCATTTAGCTGATGGAGGTTTCTACATTTGAATAAACAAATCCTGTTTTATTTTTAAGCCTAAACTATGGAGTACGGTTGTCAGAAAGCAAAAAATCTCCCAAATCCTGCAAGAGAATGTGTGTTACTATCAGAGTATCTTCTTGGAAGTAGAAAGTACAGAAGCAGAAGTGGAGGTATGAAATATTCCTGTGGTCGTAAACGCTGTGCTTATTTATTCGACCTGCATCATGTCTGAATGGACCAGATATGTTGTTGAAACTAGTTTCTTCCTCACTTAGTGTTTGTTACAGTCTCCCTTTGGCTCATTTCTCTTTTAAATAATCTTTTTATCCTCCGCTGTAGCGGAAAGGACTTCTCATTGCTCTGTTGCTGCAGCAGCATCTGTTGGAGACTCTGGGTCCAGCTGTCAGTCGGACCCCAAGGAGATTTCAGAGCTGGATCCTCAGATGTTCCACGCTCACCGTGCAATATGTCAAATCTCACTGAGCAGTCAGAGAGGAGTTTTTTTCTGCTTTGATTTTAACAAGTCTATATACAAAAACACACAAAAAAGCAGCAATAAGGCTTCGACTTTAGGAAACATCCTCCTTATTCCACCCTAAATGGCTTTTCTAAAAGGTAAAAGTTGACTCAAGCAGTGAGAACACAGACTCCATCTGGCTGTCAGTGCCTTCACACGTCATCCATCCTTTAAATATTTTTGTTGTGAGCAGCTCTGGGCAAAGAATCTACAGTGACAGCATAGCTTAATCTCCAAAAATGACTTTCTCTCTCTCTCTCACACACACACACACACACATTGTGTATTTTTATATCTTAACAGGGACCTTGCATTGATTTCCATTCATGTTTCATTAATTTCTACAGCCTAAACCTAACCTGAACTCAATTAACACTTTAGTCATGAATCCAAACTCAAAACCAACATTTCTTCTTATGGGCTCTTGAGGAGAAGTGGGATTTTTCTTTTAAATGGGCCTTACGGTGTATCAAATACAAGGCCACACACACACATTAAATTTTTTGTTTTGCTCTACGATTCCTCTCACGATCTGTGTCGCCAAGCGCCGCTTTGCCGCCGGGATGGAAAAACAGCACAAAAAGGCCACCCTGGCAGGATGTTCATGCTTGAGTAGAAGTGGACTGGCAGCAGAGTGGCTCAGCGGGCTTTTCGTTGCTTTCCCACACTCTTTTCAAAGACTCTGCTTAATAAACACACGATCCCAAATCACACAAATGGCAGCAGGAATTAGGAAAAAATAAGGGAATCTTAAACACGTGCATCCTTTGTAATGATTAAATCAGTCTCTTGACATGGATTTATCATTTAAGCTGATAATAAAATGGCAGTGCTACACAAAGGACTGTGCATGCGCTGTGTCAGGGGTCCCTAATGAGGACGGGTGGGTGCCAAATAAGAGGAGGTCAAGGTTGACACAGCAAGACCGGGGAAACAAGAGAAATAAGAAGGTGAAAGGGATTGAAGAGGAGGAGCGAAGGCCTTTCTTAAGGGAAAAAACTGCAGCTGCTTTCACCTGCACCACCACCAGCCCCCCAAACCTTCATCTGACAACCTTCCCCCCACTTGAGTCCTCATTAAGGGTCTCCAGACTGTAATTCATTCATTCTCCAATCACTTATCGGTCACGCAATTCCACCAGCAGACTCGACGGGAATTCTGCTCCTGTTGCAGAGGGAATACTTTAGCTCACAAACGAGGAACAGGAAGGCAAAAATAACTAAAACTAAACACAAACATTCCATCGTCCTTCTGGGAAGCCGTGACATCAGTCCATATCGTGCCGCACACAAACAGATCGGAGTCCTGAATTAAGCAAAAACAACGATGTTGTGGGAAGACAACATCAACATCATTTGACAAAGATGGTTATTTAATCCATGTTAAATTAGGAAGGCTCAGAGTTGCAATTCAAAAGGACTGTAGTTTTGGGAGCAAGCCATCCTGCTTTGATTACCCTTTACACACAACTTAACATCCTCACAAGCTTCTGCGTACATGCATTTGTTGGAAACTTTGCTATCCTGCAGCTTCGTTCTTTGTGTGGTAAATTTTGTTAAATAATTAACCTTTCGACAGTAAGCTACACTTTGAGGATTTTTTTTTTATTCAGCGTGACAGGAGAATATCACAGAAACAATAGGCTTAGTATGTGTTCATGCTGAGAAAACAACGGTCTTCTTCTTGTTTCTGTGTTCAGCGAGCGGCAGATCCAGCATCCCTCTTTGTCTCGGCTAATCCTCCGCTCCGACTAAGACGCCTCCAAGGAGGAGAGGGGCAACGAAAAGGGCAGAATAGGTAAGAGAGAGGGGGATGAATTAGGAAATATAAGAAGAGAATGAAGACCTCTATCGTTGTCTCAGAATGAAAGTATCAGAGTATTTAGTATAAGTTTGTTTTCTTTAAAAATAAGGAAATGTAAGTTTAAATGTAAAGCATACATCTACAAACATATTGTACTGCTTAAGAGTCTAATGTGAAGAAATGAAGCACGTTTGATCATTTATATCAGTGGTCCCTAACCCCCGGTCCGCGGACCGGTACCGGTCCGTGAACCAATTGGTACCGGTCCGTGAACCAATTGGTACCGGTCCGTGAACCAATTGGTACCGGTCCGCGGCGCAAGAAATAATTAAATATTTCCGTTTTACGTATTATTTGTGTCTGGAGCATCTTTTATTTTGAAAATCCTGTAACCGGATTCTCTCGGTTAGCCACAAGCAGCAAAGGGGGGAAAAGAGACACATGGGCCCGGTAGGTGAATCCTATGTTACAATCAGCTCTGCGTAACGGCTTCTGTCTTAGTGCGCGCGCACTCCCCCCAAACCCCCTTCAACAGAATTGTCGGACTCTGTACGGATCGCGCGTACAGAGTCCGTACAGAGTCCGTACAGAGTTTAAATAATTTTTAGCTTTACTTTATTTATTAGTAGCTTGACAGAAAGAAGAGCAGAATAAATTAGTCATGGCTGGGAATCAAACCCGGTTCAGCTGCATCAAGCAGAGCCACTTGGTGCCTCCATGTAAGCTACCATTGTTGTTTCGTCACCATCTCGTTTTTTAGTTTCCATACTCAATGATTGCATAAGCAAGTGTTTGGGTAATTATCAGAAAATAGGTTGGTCTGCCTTCAGTTGGAGCCACTTCAAGCATCCGGCATACCAAGGTGAGTGAAACTTCATGAATGTAGAAAAAGTGTCTGAATTGCATAACATGAGATTAAGCAACAGTATTATAAGGTTATTGCTTCAACATTTGAGTATCACTTTCATAAAGGATGTAGCATTTCGAATCGGTACAATATGGTCAACATATCAAAAACTTACATTGACACCAAAATATCTAATTTCCACAAGATGCTTTATTTTGTCATCTCATGTTAACAATACAATTATCCCACTAGTCTAATCATCTTCAGTAGGTGCTATTCCCAGCTTTGATTTTAAACTTCTCTGGCTAAGGAGTGTCAATTTTTAACCTTAACAAACCTATCCAGACTATTCAAAAAGAACCCATATATTGAAAGATATTAAGATTTGCTGCATAGATGGAAAAACCTCAGAACAACGTCTTTCTCCAACAGGTCAAATCAAAGTTTTGAGAGCAAGATGTTTCATTTGAAGGCAGCATCAGTTTAGAGGAAAGCTCCTCCCATACCTATGACTTACCAACCTTATCCTCTATCCACATAGCAAACAATGTCACCATAAACTCTTGGAGCAGAGAATGAGTCTCTGAGCAAACGCAATCTAAAACGCATTGAGCATTACTTTTGCTTCACACACACAAGATTCCCAGTGTGACAGCTACAGTTATGAGCTCAAAGATTCAACAGAGTGAGTCTGATATGATGACACACGAATCATCAGGGAGAAAAGTTCAGCCTGAGGCAAGACAGAAAAAGACTAAAGTGTGGAGAGGAGAGACGGTGGTTCACATGCGGCCACTTCAAGCACCTCAACGTAGCATTTCTCCTCATGCCTGCTGAACTTCGTTCACCCACACGTAAAGATTCAGGGGAGCATGAAGGACTTCCTCATGCTGCCCTCTTCCTCCGTTTTGTTCCCTCTATCACAGGCACAGTTTCTACGTCATCGAGTTTACAGTAAATCACATCATAGGTCTGTGTAATAAAGAACAGACCTTGGAACAGAGGAGGAAGTAAAGATGGGAGAAGAGGGGCACATCTGGGCTGATTTAATGTGTGGACAGATGTGGCTGGGATATAGGTTTTAAATAGGATACGTGAGGCTATAAAGACACATGCATGAGAAGATCTAAGGTTCACATTCTCACAACGGGCACCAGAAAGAGATGCAGCAAAATTCATGGCCAAAAACAGATCATCATGAAAAGTAAACTATTTTCATCAAAGCCATAATGAATGTGTCAAAAAGGTGCCAAAGAAAACAAGAAGGAATGAGAAGTGTTATGGTGATCCAGCAGCACACAGAATAAACCATGTGTCCGTCCGTCGTCTCCTTTCTAACTTTCCGATTCACCTGTTTCCAATCAGCTTCCCTGTCCTCAAGAGGAATGCACTTTGGTTTTCATGGTTTTTCTTCAAATACTCTGTTTGCCTCATGTCACGTTGCCTGGCTACGTTTGTGTTTGGATTCCCTGCGCCTTAGCTGTTAAGGTTTTGCTTGGATCTTTTGAGTAATCTGTGTTAACCCAGACGAATCTGGTTTAACAACAAGACATCAAAGTCTAAAATACATTTAAAATCCCAGACAAGAGAGAGAGAGTAAAATTATCCCAGGATTCACAAACAAGTGGGTTTTCTCCCCTCCTTTGTCACGTTCTCTTAATTTTCTCCCATGTATTGATCCTCCCCATCCATCTGAGCCTCATGCCTTTAAATATATTCTTGTTATCTCTAATTAAGACACTTTAGGTGCCTCTTCTGCACCTGAGACCCAACAACCCACACAATGACTCTGCAGCTACAGCTCTTCAGGATTACATTTTATTGATGACTTCTTCCTTCATGGTGAAGCACACGCACACGTTTCTGGCAGAATAACAGCATGTGAATACACTCATCAAACCGCTGAACCTTAAGATGTTTGTTAAAGCCTGAGAGGCAACGGGAAGAACCATGTGGGTGTATCGGAGTGCTATCCGATAAAAAAAACTCCTCCCTAAAGCGCTGTGCAAACACACAAACACTCACAGAGCCTGAACTGGGATGAATTCAACATCAGCTCTAATTGACTCCCCACATTAGCATGAGGAATTGTCTGCATGCAGGAAAAGCTGACGTGACACAGGAGCAGCAATAATAATATTCTGATTATCTTGTCACTGTTGAACAACAGGGAGGAGTCCACTCCACTTTATGCTGCACACAAGCATCGTCACATAATAAACCGTTAAGGCAGGTTATTTCTCTGCTCACCATAATATGCATAAGGTAAATAGATTCACCATCACCTCTGAATGTTTGCATTCAACCAGATCCAGGTTCTACTGTAAAAGTCTTTTTTAAGTAACATTTACAATAAGGCCTCTATTATATATGGCTAATAAAGTTTACATTATCACTTAGTCTATAAACACTTTATAAATCATTAATGACTGTTAATTATGCATCATGTCAAGGTGAGAAGGAGACAATATGCTATAAAAAATAGGTTTACAAATGCATATTGTAGGTAGTCTGAAATGTTTAGCATAACAGATGACGTTCACAGGTGAAAGATTTGGATCACTATTTGGCAAGAAACCAGTAGATTTTGTCTCCTTTTCACCCTTAATTAACCTTTATTGCTTAAGTTTAAAGTTTCCACCTTGATATTTTTGCTTATTTTAATTGTACGCAGTTCTTTAAATGTCCCGTGAGTAAATATATATTTGCCCATTTATCCGTAACAACTGGAACTTTCAATATCTAGCAAATTATTTTCTCAATTTAACGTACATTAAAAGAGCGCTCCTCAGATTAATTTCACTTCCTGCTACGGCGGGGGTAAAATTACCGTAATAACCCAATATTTGCTGGACATCAGCACAACGTCTCCCCTTTCAGAACCCGTTGTAATTTTTCAGATAGAGCAAAGTGGAATTACGATCCTGCAAATTTGACAGGGTCGCCGTTACGTTCAGAACTTACAGTGTTAATGCATAATTCAGGGTTATAAATGATTTATAAAAAGATTTATTAATAATACATCTATGAAGCAATTATTAGCCATCTATAAGCGCAGACCTATTGTAAAGTGGTACATTTTTTTACCTCATTACTGGATGCTGCTTGCTGTAAAGTCAACGACACAACACAAGTGTTTGTCTTCCGTCGCTTCCTGCTCATCCACGAAAAGTGACTCAACACAACCTTAAGGTCTTACTGAGATGCTGTGGCTTGACCCTAAACAGGCCAGTCATCTTCGAAAACAGGACAAAATTTCTTCACAGTGATGTAAAAGATTCAATCCCAGTTAACGTGAAAACCAGTAAGCAGTTGCTGCAGCCAAGGTTGACACAACCAGTAATGGGTTTTGAGGGTGATTACATTTTCACAAGGAGCAGAGCTGGTTTTAGTAGCTTTTTTACCTTATTTAATGTAATAAAATTGAAAACTGTTATATACTGTTAACTCTGATTGTATTTGTCTCAAACATTTATTTGTGGGGAAAAAAGTGGGAAAAAGGGAAGAGATACGTTTTTCCAACACTGTAAAGGAAATGATAAATAAATCGTCTATTAACTGCAAATCCTGGTTCAACATTCAAGTGATGTTGAGTCAGGATGAGTTGAATCTGAATGTTTTTCATTATTATATTGCTTTGGGTAAAAATGCTTTTAGAGTTGCAGTGTTTTTATTTTTTAAATGTCATCTGGCTTTTTATTATTTCTTAAAGTGTTTGGGAGTTTTTTTATGTCAAAACTCATGTCATAAATGGACAATATTTGTCTGTTTCTCTTTTTTTATCTTGACAGGCATAACACAGAAATCTGGATTATGTTAGGAGAAAATGTAAATTAAGACCAACATGTAAGGCAGAAATGAACTCTCAAGCCTTTTATTACTTGTTTGACACTAAAGAATGACACTTTTTGATGCAGGTTTTAAATACTAAAATAATACTGGTGTCTAATAACTGTGATGAGGAAAATTGCATTTCTAAACTCCTTACTGGCTGAGCAAGACCTAAAAAGATGCTTGTAGTTATGAAAGAGGTGAATCTGCTGCTGATTGTTCTGGTTAAATGTATTACTTCTGTATGTGACAGAGCAGAAATAAACACACACATGCGCGTGCACGCACGCACGCACGCACGCACACACACACACACACACACACACACACACACACACACACAGTCTTCTTCAACGCTACGGCACCATTCATTATTCAGACAGAGCAGGTGGAGATGGGAGGGGCGGGGCTGAATGGAGAGTGGGTGTGGGGCAATCAAGGGCAATGGAGTGCATGTACATACATGTGTGTGTGTGTATGTTTGCGTGTGTGTGTATGTGTGTGTGTTGGAGATGATTAAAACAGGAGAACCCCCCAACCCCAAGCGGCTCGCTCCACTCTCATGAATGGTAAATTGTAAGAATCGCTGAGGATGGAGGACAAAGACCATGGAGGGAAATAAAAACTGCCTCCCTCTCCCTTCAAACCCTCCCACTCCACATCCTCCTACTGAGAAGTGAATTAGCAACTAAAACATAAACAATAACATACTTAACCACACTATGTGTATAAAAAAGATTACAATATATAAACAACTCATTTGGGACAAATGGAACATCGTAACCATGAAATACAAAGGTTTCTGAGCCGAGGTTATGTGAGTTTACTTATAAAGTACCACTTATGCACAAGATAATTCGTACAGAGAGATGAAGAAACAGACTTAAAGAATGATAAATAAAACATTAAAGAGCAGCAGTCAAGTTAATAAGTTGATAAAAAGGAAACTGACTCATCCACTCGATATTATAGACACTGTGACTCAGTGGTGGTCATGTGACAACGCACATATTTACCCTTATATATGGTAAGTGCTGTCATTATGGGAGGTTGTTATAAATAAAGACGGCTTGAGAATTGAGCTCAGATTTCCTAATCGCCAAGTGGAAAATAATATGGAAGCGTTCAGAGAGTAAAATGAGTCTATAACATTCAAATGAACAAATCTGTGACCCCTTAGTGAAATGACCAAACACGATGTCACTTGGTCCTTTGCTCCTATCATCAAGCCACAGTATAATGCTTGGTTGTCCTTTGTAGTAATTTTATTTTCAGACAAAAGACAATAAGCATAACCTCCTGTGCATTGTATACTGATGTGCTCTAATAGAGAATATTTTACCTAAACATAACAACTTTTTGTCCTGATTTATAAAGCAATTAAAAAAAACACAAACACTGCCAGCTACGCAGTGGCAATTTACATGAATTTCCTTTCCTTACAGTGAATAGAGAACAGAAAATGACTTTCAATTGCTGGGTACAAAACGATGCACTTGGTAAACAACAAAACAACTAGAAACAGACTGTGCATTTCTTTATGTATTGTTTTTAGCACTTAAAAACTGTCTGAACCTAAAGTCTATTTCTATCCAATTGTGAAAAGGAACCAGCATCCATCTTTGAAAAGCCATCAGTAAAAGTACGGATTGAACCGACAGACTGAGTTTCGCACCTTGGAGTCTGAAACTATAACAACCAACATGTGTCCAAGAGCCACAAGGCATATGAATTTTTAACAGAACGCCTACGCTGCCATTATTCACAGCGTGAGGCTGAACGGCGTCTCCGAGCGAGGACGGAAAAATGACGGTGGGTTTCTGTGGCGCCGCAGACAGAGCGGGCGAAGGAAGAGGAGCAGCACACCTGTCTTGTTTTGCTCAAAGCGGAGGAAACGTTCGCGGCTGCAGAGCCACTCAATGATAATAAAGACACCCAGAAATCGCTGTTGATCCAATTCCGCTGAAACACCTCACTCTCATGCGCCCACACGTCCTCATCAGCTGTCTGGATTAAAAGCTATCTGTAAACAACATCGTTCCACAGCAGGGTGTGGGAAAAGGAGGACGGAAAGGGCAGACAGGAGGGCTGAAGGCAGCAGGAATGCAACAACGAAGACCTTCAGGAGGAACGAAGCAGAAACGGACACATGGAGAAGTTTTAATCTGAAAATCCCTTTCAAGCAGTGAAACGGGGAAACTCAGCTGTGGGATGAAGCCTGGACAGATCACCAGGCCAGAGGCACACAGAGACACCAGGCAAAGATTCAGGGTCAAAAGAAAACAAGCTCAGATACATGCTCAGATAAAGGTGTTTATCTTCTGGTTTTGCTTTGTTACACTTAAATACAATGACTCTCCGTTTCTGAATGTTTTAATTCAGACATGTTGGAGTGTTTTCCAGTATGAAATGAATGTTTATACTAAGGAATGGTTATACTAAGTTGGATTTTAGTCCAGATGTTGACGAGGCAACTTCAATTTGCTTTTTATGCTTTCAGATGTGACCTTGCTCTGCTTTGGATCATTGTAGAACCACAGTGCGAGTTAAAGGTCCAATACTGATCGCTAAACATTCTGCTACAGAGAGAAAGTCTTAGAAATGGATTTCTAACTCTTGGCTTGGACAGCATTTCTCCATTAATAAAAGAAATCTTCATTTGAAAATTGTGTCATCTCTATCTAACGTTAAAAATGTATTTGATAAGCTAAAAAAAGAATACAAATACAAATTATGACAAATAATCCACACTGTTTCGTCAACATTTACAAACATCTGACGTAAATCTGGGTGGAATATTTGACCAAAAAATGTCAGAGTTCATTTAAATAATCTAGTTTCTTGACACAAATTCAGCTTTTAGGCATAGTATACACATTTTAATCGGGATTGGGAGTTTGGAAGGAAGAAAAACACTTTCTCCAAAATACACATTTTTTTTTTTAGCTCAGCTGACATTTGCGACTTCGCACATGGACAAGCCAAATGTTTTCTGCAGAAAAATCTTTTGGCCAAACAAGACAAAGATGCCACTGAGCTATTTGATCACAAGAATGAGAAGGATGCTTGAATGGGTCAAAATTAAGTATTTTAAGCAAAAGAAAACTGCACCAAGTGTCCGGTAAGATGGTGGTTCTGTCAGACCACCTCCACCAGCTGCACTGGTTGCATTATACAGACAGAATAGAACAACGGAGTGGGAGAAGTGAGTCCTAAATCTTCAGCGTCACGTCAAACCATCAGCTCACGCCCACTGGAAACCTGGTTGTTTAAACACTGTATATAAACAGCATAAATATCAACGACAACATCAGCTCTAACAAATCCACATATTTGCCTCACTGCTCTCTTTTCCATCTGTCATTATGTTGCTTCCAACTCTTTCTGTGACCTTTAGCATCCTGGGCTTCATCATGTGTGCCAGATGAGGAACTGACTGTAGTGAGACTCACAGGATGTATAAATTATTGGCATGCAATGTGTAAATCTTTGACACATAGACTATAATTGCCAATACATGTTGCAGTCCAAAGAGTCTTTGGTGGTAATATTGCATGCAGAGGTATTGTGATTAGGATATGTTACAGATGTTTTGTGCAATCTAGTTGTAATTACACACAAATGTTCTCCTAATGTCAGATTACAAGGATCAATCAATCCAATATGTTGCCTTTGGATTATTTTTAAGTCATCCAGACTAAAATAGTGGAGAACTCTAACATGTGAAGAGAGTAAATGTAAACACAGAAAGCTTTGCACAATTTAAACAGTGGATGTTTTTGCTGGGAGGCGGCATCAAAAAGAAGAAGACAAAATAAAACATAGAAGAAGAATCAAGTTTTCTCTAAAACTAACTGAATAAGACCCCAAAATTAGTACAACTAATAGTTAATAAACACCATTAATTATTAATGCTACATTCTGTTCTGATATCTCATATATTAAGCCGGTATAAAGTGTTGTACTGCATTTCCTTGGATCCCATAATTCATTATTACATAAATGTTAATTACACAGAAGTGTCTGGTTGTTCCTGCTCTGATGCTAATAAACTCTTCAGCATTTGCCGCTCACTGTTGGTAAAATTTCAAGACGTTTTATCTGAGATTTGCTCCAGATTATTGCTGACGGGAGAAGCTGAGCTCAAATTAAACAGACGTAAGCTTTATGCTTACGTGTTTTTATTTATAAATAGCTTTGTTTTTCCAAATGATCACAGCGAAGCCAACAAGCAGAGATTACTGTTTACTCTGTTTGTTCACTAGCATGTAATTTGAGGGGATGTTGATAAAACATCACATACTATCAATGCCTCACGTTTCTCAGCAAATTTCAAGAGCTCTTTGCTGCTCTTTCCTGAGATTTTGTTTATGAAGACTGAGAAACATTTTCTACAATATTTCACACAGCAAAACTTCAGGTCACTTCATTTACTCTCATTTTGACAGACTTCTTATCTTCTTATTGCTAATCCCACAAATCAATAATTACGCTGTGAAAGTGAATATTAATGCATGTTCATAACGTTATGTACTCATATTAATTTGGAGCTACAACTAATTTATTGTTTGCACTTATTGCGAAAGTTCTCTGTTTAATTTTAGTCAAGATAGTTCTGACGTTAACAGATTTATTTTCATTGGGACATGGATATTAGAGAGTGTTAATTTTGGACAAATATGAATCATAATTGTTTTAGAAATAATAAAGAAATCTAGCATTAAGTTTATGCGATGAAACTGAATAAAAAATGTGTAGACTAAGCTTAAAAGTTGGGATTCTTCCCAGAGCCTGACTATTTTAAGTTAACCAATTCTGCCTGAATTATGCTAGAAGCTTGTAGGAGATTTTAACTCAGATATTAAGCTAACTAATAGTGAGTGTGAATGTATATAACTGTATCTATGTGTATGATTTATTGTGGATTGAACTCCAAAAACTTTCTGTAACATTATCTTTCCACTCAGGACTTGAATCTGCAAAGTTAAGTTGCGTGGTTCATAGGAGCGCGCCACATGGTCTTGTACTGCGGTCAATAACTCAGAGTTGCAAACACAAGCAAAAAGATGAGGGAGAGTCAAACTGGAGAGCTCGGCGACAAATGTTATAAAGTTTGAATAAAACCAAAGTGATATGAACGATGAATTATCCTACCACCAAAGCAAAAGCAGTTTATAGCAAACCTTTCTAAATTTTTGAAATAAAAAACGTCTTTTAAGCCTTTCTGAATATGAAAACATGGAAAACTGAGAACCTTCAAATATGCTTGGTTTGCAACAATAAGGCATTTTCTTAGACATTTTTTTTTTTACATTTCAAGCTTACGTAATGTTCATTCATCACTGTGCCAGAGTGTTATTAACCACATTTCATTTTTTTAATCGATTGACAGCAAAAACAAACTGAGAACATAAGTACAAAAAATCTGACCAGAACTCTTTGTGCATGTTTGACACATTCACACCGGTGACTAGTCGATGGGTCACCCAGGGAGTGGGAGGAATTACAGAAACAGCTCCCTTCAGACCTGGAAATTGTGATGTAAGATTTTTCTCTCAGCAGGAGAGTAATTTCCGCTGTGATTAGCAAGCAGGAAGCGTCGCTGCATGTGTTCACGGGCTTTCAGCTTGAAGTTTGATCGGTGACTCAGGAAAGTGACCGGAGAAGAACGCGAGCGTTGAGAAAAGGTGGAGGATGTAGAAGCAATCCAGGAGTGAGAGAGGATGAGTGTGGGGGGAGGAGAGGAGGTGGAAATGAGGAACGAGCTTTTTCCATCAGCGCCGCTGTGATCAATATCAGTGTCTGACAGGAGCTCTAAAGCCTTTGCCGTAAATCACTTCCTATTATGAGGGGAAACTCTAAATCACACATGCGCTCCAACATGTGACACATTCATGACATGCAAACACAAACACCAGAGCAGTCAGTTTTTGGCAGCACACAACAACTACTTTTATTTATTTGTCTGATCTAAGCAGTCCTGAACTCAAACAAAACCTCCAGAGGGAAAGACGACATGGATTCTGCTGCATCATAGTGACAAAGCCCAGGTAAAATTCAGCACTATTGTACGTCACAAAAACATTTAGACCTTCTGAAATTTTCCATATTTTATCAGCCACAAACCTTTTTGCACTATATTTGGATTTTATAAGACAGAGCAACAAAATACAGCAAATAACTTTATAGTGGAAGAAAAATAAAAGTCAGAAAGATGTGGAGTGCATCTATATTCAGCCTCCCTGAATCAACATTTTGTAGAGCCATTGTTTGTTTTTTTTTGCTCCTATTAAAGCTGCAGGTGTTTTGAATCATGTTTTCTATGACGTTGCAGGTCTTGCACACCTGGAAACCTTTTTTTCTCCAATTCCTCCTAGCAAAATAGATCAAGTTTAGTCATGTTGGAGGCGGTCTGTTGCTTGTTTTTATGTTGATAAATGAGTTCATACAGCTCCAGCTGTATGTTGAGGGTCTCTGTCTGATCTTCCATTTAACTTCATTTATTGTCTAGAACCCCTGCTGAAAAAAATCGCCAAAGCATGATACTATCACCACCATGTTTCCCTGTGAAGCTCTTGTGTGCGCATGCGGTGTTTCGACCATGAAGAGTTTTCCATCTATGACAATGACTTTCTTTTCGCTTCTCTTTCATAAAGCCCATAAAGCTCTTTCTCCGCCAACAGATACTCCCACCTGAGCCCTGGATTTCTGTAGCTCTCTGATGGGGGTTAAAAAGCTTGAGATATGGTTTTATAGCCAAACCCTGCAAGGTAGGCGGTTAAATGCAAATGCATGTTACACTTTTTAGTTTGCGAAAAAAAGACAAACATGAGGGGGCTTAAGAACTTTAGAAAGGATTGGCTAAAACAACCTTTAACCCAGAAATGTCATTTTGAACATTGAGACATTGTAGAAATTGAGTAATTTTTTTTTTTCAACATATTTAGGTCATGTTATCATAATTTCAGGATTGCCTCTGGGATTGTAAAACAGGCCCAAAAGAGGCAGCACATTTTGAGGAAATTGAAACCAATATCTCCCCACTTTGCAGAGCTTTGTAGGGAAATGTGCTAACAATGGTGCACAGCTGCAATATGGCAAACTATGTGCCCTGCAGGAAATAGTGAGAGGAGCTGAAAAGCTGTGTTCCTGTCCCCCATCCTCTGTTTCAGAGCTGCTGCAGGAACAGAGCCAGAAACAGTCCTCACAACCAGAAACACCTGGGTCTGCAGCCATTGTGGTACCAAAAGCAGAACCAGCTAACTATGGCACACATTTATGCTTTATCCATTAGTTTTACTTTTTTATCTGTTTAGTATTTCACCTAATCCAGGAGAAATTGGGCCTTGTTTTATGAGCTTTACTGTGAAGTGCTTCAGTTTTGGTCCAGTCAAGACAGGAACCAAAAGAAAGTGTAAAGCATCAACAGAGAGACAGACCAGAGGTTTAATTTAACCATTTCATACTCACTGATTCAGCTCCACATCCAGAATGAATGTTTTTCCAAAAGCGTCAACTTGAAAGGTTGCTTGGGTAACATGCTCCATCTGAGGATGTAGAAAGGACGTTTTATTTACCGCTTGCATGCAGCCTCAGTCACATTCACACTTCTTCGCTTCATTAACATTCACATGGATCAGCCGTCCACCAACATTGATGGATGGCTTCTTGCTTTCTTATTGCCTTTTGTTTTTTTGCAGCCCAAATCAGCAGGAAGAAACCTGTTTTCATTAAGTCATCAAAGGTTCATTTTCTCTGCCTGGAGCTGATTGTTTGCAGAATAGCCATTTATCGCAAAAACATAGCCAACGTTCATAGACCCGTTTCCCAGCGGAGGTGCAAAACTTGACAAGCTTGACAGATTTTATTTCTCAGAAATACCTAAACTCACGCAGTCAGCTGTTTGAGCTGCAGTGTCTGTATACAAAACCAGAAATAAACAGTTTCCTCTCTGATTGATTTGCTGGGTTTGATTTATTCCAGGTTTTGCGGGTCACATATGGTGCTGGCTTTATTGCACACCCATTGGGTCAATGACACCTACTAAATATAATTCCTATAGGTGCAGAACACCTTCCCCCTTCAGTTTGGCCCATGGGCTTCCTCTATTATCGAACGACGAGGTAACAAGCAGAGGGGGTGTGTTTTTTTTTTTCTTCAAGAAATGCCCCTGTGCTCAAACGGGAATGACCCGGACCCCCCTCATGTCCACAGGGACCACAGACTCTATTGTTTGGTGGAGCGTCCCAGTGCCTAGTCAATGCAATCAAGAGCACATAAAGAAGTCTGAGGGGTTTCTACTCTAGTATGTACAAATATTAATGCAAAACCTCTTCACTGTGGCAGAGTGGATTTGGATTAGAAGGAGGTACCAGGAACCGTGCTTAGTGGAAGCATCTAGACAGAGCACAGGCAATCATTAAGAAACCAGCTCTGACTCTGCTTACATCGATTCCTGGCTTCCGCCGACCTGACTGTCTGACTATAAGAGCCATCGATGCCTGAAGGAGGGAGGCTGTCAGAACGACATGCTAAAAGCACACAGAACGATTCCACCCTACACAAAACGCAACATGATCCCGGTGCTGAACCTCCCCCACCTACTTCTTATTTAGCCATGTTTGTGTCTGAAAATAGGCTACAGGACCCTAAAAATAACTTGCCACGTGTCACGCGTTTTAAGAGCAGCTTGACGGAGTTGTTTTTAGGCCCATTCATCTAAAAACAGTCAACAAACTGATCAAACTTTGGGAAAGTGACATCACAGCTGTCAGCTCTCTGGAGAGAAGACAGTGCAGCGAAAAATTCACTTCAAAGACATTTTAGAGTCGCTTTGTCAGCTTTAATTGTATTTTACAGTTCTTTCTGAACTCTGAGGTAGAGTTACGCGAGAGGAATGTGCTTTAGTTAATATCACTATGAGCTTTGAAAATTGGAGGATTATCTTAATGAATCAATTAATGATGCAGGGGAAGAAAAATGCGGCAACCTAGTTGATGTATTGGAAAATCTGAAGGCAAACTAGCAAAGAAATCATATGTGTTGCCCTTCAGATATTTGTCTTAATATGTAAATATGAAAATGATTTCTTATGACAAATGATTCGGCTGTCTGTGTGTAGGAGCTGTGACGTATTAACTCCTCCTTTTCTGCTGCCAGCTACAGTGTAAATCCATCAAAACACAGTTGACACACTAAAATCAAATAAACAATAAAATATGTGACAGAATTTTATAAGCATGATTATAAAATAGGCATGATATAATAGACAGTCGCTGATAATGTCTGGATCAAGTAATGTTTAACCTTCATTTAGAAACTTAATGCAAAAGAAAAAGGAAAATTCATGAATTTATTTGTTTTCGGACAATTTATTCTTCATCAATATAAGAAATGAAATATATGACTTTTTTGCTGATGTTTTGTCAACAAAAAAAGGTGATGGGACATTTTACCATTTAGAAACAGAGTTTTTGGAGCCCCCTGGTGGATAAACAGTGCCTTTTCTGTTTTTGAAATAAAATAAAATAAAAACATATTGAATTTTTTCGGTGTAAATTCAAGCAATGAGGGTTTTTTTTACACATAGTCACATAAAACAGACCTCATTCTGGCTCTCATTTTGTATGAAGTCTACAAATGGCTCTGACTGGGTGAGACAGCTGCTGGCAAACCTGGAAATAATTTACCAGCAATTTAACAATACATAAATAGATTTTCACTGTTAAAGCTTTACTAATAACATTATTTAATCTGTTGAGGTGATAAACAAACTTAACAAACTAAGGTGAATATTTTAAAACAGTTCCTTATTGTTTATATATACAAGCATTGTCTCAATAAATATCAAAGTTTCAAAATTATACTGACATTTTAATATAGCAAAACAAAACAGATTAATAATCTATTGTTTGGTTAAAGGATGATGATGCATGCAGCTTTGCTTTTTATATGTTAATATCTCCAAGTTTTCCAGAAGTTGAGATTTCTAGTGAGGTTTCTCACCAACCCTAATCTTTAAATCCAAAATGGCTGCTGCATTCTTAAAACATCTTGATATTTGCCAGAATTTATTTTTTTTTACTTTCGCCTGGTTAGATCTCATTAAAGTTTTTACACACATAGAATTGTACAACCTCTGTTAGTGAATATGTTCCTTTGGTGTTTAAGTATAAAAACATAAAAAATGTATTGCCTCTACTGTACACAGCTGTTAGCGTGTCGCTAAGCAGAGCTAAAAGTGTAAAACAATGGTTCTCCTCCTTGCAATTGGATCATGATAAAGTTGGGTTTAGAGTGATTTGCAGTCATAGCATAACACTGATAAATATGCAAATATACATTTAACTATTTCTACTGTTCTCAGAAATCCGAATTTGACGGCACAAAAAGCAACAAACACAACAGAAAATGAAATTCTGATTGTAAAAGTGAGAGCTTGTCAAACAACAAAGACCTTAGCCTCTAATATGGCTGCTGTGAAAATAGGATGTAATAAAAGTAGCCAGGATAAATTATTTATCAGCAGTTCACTTACTAATATTGTCAGTAATTCGAAGGTACATTTAGTCTTTGGTAAAAGTTCAACATTTAAACACATTCCATTAGTGAAATGAGGGTAATACATAGTTATCTTGCATTGCTAATAGGTGTTAGCAACACAATTATTAACACATTTTGTTTAACCTGCAACCCAAACAGGAAAAAAAATTGGGCGTGACATTGTTCAGAAATCCACCTTTGATTCCAATACAGATGCTCTATTCAGAATAGGAGTGGATCAAAAGCAACATGTAATGTAAGATGAGACGAGACTTGATGTTCCACAGGATCTCCTTCACATTTAGACCCATACAAGGAGAATATAGTTTCCACAAGCATACTTGGGAAAATAGGAAGAAGTATGACAACAGGTTAAAAATATGTGTGCCACAGTTTGAGAACCTTGGCTCTATGGCTTTCTGTAAGTAGGGCAGTTTGATTTTTTTTTTTAAGTTGTGAAGGAAATAATGACCCATTTAGCACATGCACACTGTATAATTAGTGCAGCTTGCTGTAGTGACTAAATGCCTCAGTGGTGTTTTGCTATTTATTATTAAATAACTGTTATTCCACCCCCAGACGACAAGCAGAGGAGGAGATGAGTGTGCAAGATATAAACAAACGGTCCTGCAGGCATCTTTCCAGACAGACACTCCTCTATCCAGTCAACAACAAGAAAGCAACACACGGCGGCGCGTACCTGCGTGGAGTCGAGGCTGGCCTTCACCCTGGTGCTGAGCTCATCCTGGGTAATCTGGCTGTGGTTCTGGCTGCTGTACACAAGCCGGAGAGGCACCGTGTTCTCCTTCCCCACGAACCTGCCCGCATCGCGAAGAGCTTCCAGGCTCGACAAGGCGCCTCCTGCACGCAGAGTAAAAAAAAAAACAAAACACCGACTTCATTACCAGCCTGTGCACAAATCAGCGGCGATGGGTTTCATTTCCTCTGATAACCATCTATCTGGTGGGGCAATTTTTTTAGGTGATAAATCACCAGTGTTGTTTTTAAAACGCATATCAATAGGGGGGTTATATATGTACACACGCAGAAATAATATATATTTTTTTAAAACAGTCTCGGTTACCATTTGAGGCATCAAGGCTGCTCTGGTGACCGACGTGCATCAATCCACAGACGCACAAAAGGGAAATCCACCATGGCATCCTCAGCATCATCGCCTTCCTCTCTCTGGTAGGGAACTAAAAACGATGCGGTTTTCCGAAACGGGAGCCTCTCGCAGCTCTGCCTTCGCTAGGGGAGGCAGCTGCAGCCGGAGCGGGTCGTCTGGTCGGAGCTGTCCGGCTTGTGGTGGGCCATCGGTGGGGTCGCTTACGAGTCTGAACGCAGAGCGCGTCTGAGCGCACCGAGACCCCCGCGGATCGACGGCGGCACGGAGCGAAGGGAGAGAAAGAGAGAGAGGGAGGGAGGGAGGGAGGGAGAGGGAGGAGTGGGGACACCTCCTTAAAAACATCAACGTCCAGCGGCTCACTGCAGAAACGCCTAATGCATAAATATGAGCGGATGAAGCAGGAGATGGAGACAAACTACGGCTGGTAGAAAAGATCATCCGCGGTGAATTAATGCCGGAGAGCCATTCCTGCACTATCCCGCCTGCTATTATCGTGACTCACTCCATCATCTGCCAGGGCTTCAGATCGCCAAGTCCCCACCCCCATTCAGAGAAGATGGAGAAAATGACAGATAATGAGATGAGCATTATTATAACCGTGAGGCGTTAACGGAATAATAAAGAAGGAGCGACAGGGTGTGGCCTGTCTGTACAACAACAAAAAAACTTATTTCACTAGTAAAATAGCTTTGATTTTATATTTCAAATGATTCGATTAGATTTTTTTCAAATTTATGTTGATTTTTTTTACATGAAAGCAGGGAGTATATGCCAGGGGCCTCCAATAAAACCTTCCTGACCAGAGCAATTTTACTCCAGCATGTCGGGATACCTCCGAATGTGTTCCGTGCCGGGAACACATTGCTTCGGGGACAAGAGCTCCGCACAGTCCGGCACAGATGTTACCTCCTGTTTGACTGATTATGAACCAGAGAAACACCAAATCCCAGCATCTCAACCGCCAGATACAATGTTCCTTGTATTCTCTATGGAGGGAGAAGAGTGCCAAATTGCAATAAATAATGCAAATAACTTAAACAGCATGTAATTGTTTTGCCTAATTTAATGTCAATTTTTTTTTTCTGTTGTTGTAGGCCTTGATTTCACTAATTTAGGTTATGATGGATTAATTTGTCTGGTTGTGTGCTTTGCCATTATTTCCTTCAGTTTTTTGCTTTAATCTTTTCTATTTTTCAAATTGTTTAGTGGTTGTTCTTTGACGTAATCTCTGCGACGTTTCATCTTGTCTTATGTCTGTTTTTAAAATTTTGGCTGCTTAGGATCCCGGGTTGTCAGTTTAATTGTCTTATGTATTTTTGTTGCTTTTTTCCACTGTTATCTGGGCCGAATCCAACTTACCAAGGTTATTCCTACTCACTGGCACTCATTCAGGTACAAGTTAAAATATTCAGCTGAAAATACAAGATGATTCCTCCTGCTGATTTCTATATAAACTTTAAAAAGTTCTGGGAACTGCACTGGAGCATTTGGTGATGGTTTTATTACAAGAACACTATGAACAACACAATTTCTGCCCACATCTATAGCCTACAATGACTGAAGAAAAGCAGTAGTTTATTAACCCTTTTATTTTAGGGTTAATAAACTATTCATCCATCCACCTGTGGTCATGAAATTTAGGTCATTTTGTAATTTATGCTGCAAAAATTTTTAATTGGATTCAGTCATGCTGCTTCTTTCTTCCCACATTCCATAATGAATGTAACCATAAATGGCAAATCACAGGACTTATATCACAGAAAATGAAATAAATCCAAAATGACTCATTATTATTATTGGGAGTTTTTTGTTTTTTGGGGGGGGGGGTTACATAGTGTATGTAAACTTCTGGTTTTGGATTTTACCTACACACTGGGTACTGCCATTCAAAAAGTAGTTGCATAATAAATTATTTTTGCGATAATGTGCAGAAGAGGTGGCAGTTTATCATTGGCTTAGTCACTCATTAAAGAGTCAATCTAAAATAACTCACATTGTTAAATTTTTGAGTTTAGTTTCAAATCAAGTTATCTGCCCTTACAGATTTCTTTGGGGTTTGACTTTTTTTCACACAATATTTCATCCATCCATCCATCCATTTTCTTTATACCCTTAGTGGGGTCAGGAGGGTTGCTGGTGCCTCTCCAGCTAACGATCTGGGCGAGAGGCGGGGTCACCCTGGACAGGTCGCCAGTCTGTCGCAGGGCAACACAGAGACAAACAACCATGCACACTCACACCTAGGGACAATTTAGAGAGGCCAATTAACCTGACAGTCATGTTTTTGGACTGTGGGAGGAAACCGGAGTACCTGGAGAAAACCCACACATGCACAAGGAGAACATGCAAACTCCATGCAGAAAGACCAGGGCCGGGAATCAAACCCAGAACCTTTTTGCTGCAAGGTAACAGCTCTACCAACTGTGCCGCTGTGCAATATTTCATAACAAAGTTTAATATTTCATATCAAACTAAATTTTTTATCAGGTGAAGATAATCTGGGTAAAACCAAAAGTATTTGTTTTCAAATGACAATTGATGATCATCAAGTCACGATGTTCAGTTTTACATATCAGAATTAAACACATCAAGTCCCGATTTGAAGAAATAGACTCCTGCCTGGTTCTTTTTGCTGAGAATATACCAATTAGAAAATAATTTTTTTCAACATTTTATGTCTTTTTTAAAAAAAAAAAAAGTTAATACCAAAGGTAAGACACAGTTCTTTAAAAATATTTTAAAAAGTATGTTTATTTATGGGCAGGAAAATAAAAATCACACTAAAATCAGTTTTTCAATTTTTAATAAAAAATATAGATTAACTTTTTAATCTATATTTTTATAGATTAAAAAAATCCCTGTGGGTGATTTTGACCCCTGTGGTAAAAAGCTTGGACATCCATCTCTGTTCCACTGATGAAAAACCACTAAGATGTTTTCCAGTGCACAACAAACATGAAGTCTTTACTGTATGAAAAATACAATAGGTTCAAGAGAAACATAGTTTAAAGGCGACAAAATGTACAGTGCAAAATATTTTGATTCGAATATGTTTTTACTTCACAGTTCACATTAGTCATCTTCAACATCAGATAAATCAGTTCACTTGTTGTCCCTTGACAAAAGAAAACACTCCCACAGTTATTCCCCATCACTCACAGACTCAAACCCACTCCACAGTAAATGACTGGACCAAAACTTGGATCTGCGTTGTAAAATTCAACTTCTGTAAAAGAAAATAATAAATATTGTAAATTGGCTTTGCCATTGTGAAATATTTTCATTATGTTTTCATAATGCTGCATGAAAGAATTAAGATATTTACCCCAGATTCTTGTCTTTGGTGTCTCCAGTGCAGGGCAGGATATGCCAAACATAACCAAAGTAGTAATAATAATAAAGAAAGGGATCAAACACATCATAAGTAAACGTTGTAAAATGGATGTTTTAGGCACTTTGCAGCTTTTTAATATAAAACAGTGTAGCAGTGTGACAAAATAAGTTTGGCTTCAGATTTCTCATCTAAATGTTTCTCATCTTGCTTTAGTTTTGTTCCATAGGTTTTGCCATAAAAGTTCATTCTTTAGTCCTTAGTTTATTCTTGTGTTGTGTACATTTGAATTTATTTTTCTTAGAATATTTTTTAGCTTTTCTCCTGTGGTTATCTATGGAAGCCCATTTCCACCACTTTGTAAAAAAAAAAAAATAATTATCTCATTATAACAAGATACCATAATGAGATGGTATCTCGTTATGAGATAATTATCTCATTATGAGATATTATCTCATTATAATGAGATACTATGTCATTATTTTGAGATACTATCTCGTTATGAGATTGTATCTCATTATTTTGAGATAATTATCTCATTATGAGATATTATCTCATTATCCCATTGTATCTCATTGTAGTCTGACTGCAGTTTTAGCAATGGCAGATGAGGAAGTGAAGGAAACCG
>CAEGAF010001822.1:0-16004 GCA_903067075.1 Micropoecilia bifurca
ATTATTATTATTATTATTATTATTATTTATCAAATTTTCTTCAAATGTTTTCATGGCATTCATGTTAGAGCTAAACACAAATTACAAAGCTTTGGAAAACGTATTTGCCCTCTTGAGCTTTGTAATACACATTTAAGGTCAAACCAATGTTAATCTCAAAGAATTAAAATAAGTATTTTATTTATTAAGGGAGAAATGTAATCAAGACCAACCTGGCTTAATGTGAAAATATACCTTTTCCTTTTGTTAAACCATGATTTAACAGTGGTTGTGTTTTCAGTTCAGTTTCCCAAACCACTTGAAATAGTTACAAAAACATTTCATAGGCTCTCCAGTGAACCAGTGACAGTTTACTAATGAAGGAAATATGGAGAACGAACCTTTCCAGAATCGGCTGGTTTACCAATATTGCTCAAAGTGCTCATCCAGGATCTAAAGCTCTGCAAGCTTTTTTTTGCCTCAGTTAGGGTCAGAGATCATGATCTCAAAATACAAGAGAGATTGGGCATAAATAACCAAAAGAACACAAAGGTTTGTGTCATATTTACACCCAACAAATGTCTTCATGATTTCCCAAAACTTGGGAAAATATTCTGTGGACTGATGAGAGTGTAACCCTAACTCTAACCCCCAAAGTCTGAAATTCATTCTGCTTGAGTCTCTATGGATGCATTTCACAGCTAGAACTTTGGAAATAAATTCAGGAGGAGTATTAGAAATATTCTGGTAGCCTATTCAAATAAAACGTCTTATAAGCAAATTTATTTTTTATTAAAACCAAAACATGTTCTTATTTAAATGAAATGAAACATTGTGACAGCAAAACATGTATTTTTTTATATATCTTGTTAACACGAGGAGCTTTCCTGTTACAAGACATTAAGCTCAACTTTTCTCATTTGAACACATTTTCCATCTTGTCATAAGAAAAAAAATTTTCAATCTAACCGGATACTGCATTTATTTCCTAGTCCTGGCAATTAAATGTCTTCATAATTTTCTGTAGCATGACTACATAAAGTTTGTTTATGCAGGAAAATCTTCCAGTCTGACGGAATCAAAATTAATTCTGAAAAGAAAAGTGAGGGAAAGTCCTCCACAGAGCCCTAAAACACTCATTGCCAAGCATCATAAAATACTTGGTAGCTGTTGCTATGAAGGGTGACACAAGCAGTTATTAGGTTTAGCAGTAATTACTTATCCACTGGTGCCAGTTTGGTGTGGATACATCTTCATTCAATAAATTAAATCATGGTTTAAGAAAATGTACTTTCTCACATCAAAATTTAAGCATGAGAAAAAAGCAAAAACAGAAATAAAAATACTGAGTCTTTTTCACAGGACTGCTGTGTTTAAAATGAGTTTTGCTTATTGAAATGAATTCCTGAAATAAATAGTGTTTTTAATCATGGTCCTATTTATCAAGATGCACCTGCCTGTTGGCAGGAGGAATTCAGCAGGCATTCAGAAGAACTGTTCTCATTCAGGGCTGGAAGTGAACAACGGCTAATTAAAAAGCTGTGAGAAGCTAAATTAGATCACTTTCTTCTTGCTTGGAAAAAGAAGTTTGAGGAAACACCATATTTGGAAATGATGATAAATTAGGAGGAATGTTGTTTCCTGACCTAAACATTGACTTTGAAAACAGAAGGCAGTGTAGTATTTAAGCATCCTGTTAGTGTTCTGTGAAAAGTTAATTGCTCCTCTGACTGCAATATGCAGTGCAGTGTAGTTTTTTTTAAGTTTAAAATGTCCAACTACAACAAATATGGTGTCATTACATCTTAGTTGATGTTCAGTCCAAACTACAAGTTAACACAGAAACCATAAAGCAGTGAAATGACAGGTTAATGTAGAAATTAGAGGCTAAAGTAGACTAAAAAACTTAACATTACCTCAGAAACTACAAGCTAATTTTCAGCTATTCGACCTGAACGTTACAGGCGAATGTAGGAATGACAAAAGAGGCTAAATGTTTACATAGGAACTACCATGTTATGTCGAAAATTCAAGATTATGTATTATGTATATACAAACTTAAATATTGCTTGTTAGTTATATTTGTACTTACTAAGTGAATGTCTTTATTTTGAATATCTTTATTTCAGACAAAAAAGTAGTCCATGTCGTACATAAAAGAATAAAACTAAATAAAATGAATCATCAAGTAAAAAGGACATACCCATCACAAAACGATAATCAATTACCCAAACGCTTAAAAAGACTAGAAGCAAATCTAAAATCACTGTGTGTTACAATTGTCAAAGCTCTTATTCTTTAATATTTAACATCTTGGATGAAGTAGCTTGTTAACAAATAAGCAATTTCCCATCAATAAACCATATTGTACTCTATTCTATTCTACAAGGCCTCCTTGAGCCACTGTTGTAGTTCTTCTGTAATTCAGTGATGTGCATGTCTGCCCATCATAAGAACAACTTCCAAACAATTTGACTTGTGCTTTTTTATTTAAAAATGCAAATCATGGGCTGATAAATGCAATGTGATTATTTATATTCTGATTGTGTCGTTGGGTGTCTGTATTATGCTCTACTTACCTTCACCCAACATTCCATACTGTCTTATGTTACCTTAATTACCAACTTTGTGCACTTATTCAATGTACAACAGAAGCAGATACTCATCCTGCATCCTGCAAACTATAGTTACTTTTCTTATTTTATTCAAATATGAATTTTCATTCACCTCAGACCTACTTAGGATTTCTTTGGTAGCCCAGAGTAATCGTAGGTGTAAATGTTTGCTTTTCTTTTCTTTCCTTGCTCATGTGTATAGTAGATATTTATCTGTATTTTTAGTGTAAATGACATGATTCAGTCCAGGATTCAATAAAAACAGTGCAGCACATTGTGCACTTTAAGGGCAGTGCAGCAGTGGTCTATTGATTCTCACACTCCCTCTTATAAGCAGGGCCATGAGATCCTTCAACGCCTACACCTGTGACTCACTCCATGGCTCAATACCCCCCCACTATCCCTCTAACCCCCCCAGAGCAAAACAAAGCCACATCATCTGCAAAAAAAAAAGAAAGAAAAAAGAGCCATGTGCAATCCAAAAGCCACCACACTTGACGCTCTTCTCATCTCAAAGCTTCATTCCATGAAACTCGTGAAAAGAGTTGTTGATGAGGCATATCCCCGCTGGAGCGCAACCCCAAAACCTCATACCACGGTCAGGAGATACCCCCGGGGCACGGTCATTAGCCGTCTCCAAGCCAACTCAACACAGCACTTTTTTTTTCTCCCCCCAATACATACATACATAAAGTGTCCCTGACGGAGTAATGAGCTGACGTTCACTTTCTCTTTGCCAGCATCCAGCCGCACGTTTCCTCATTGAGGCTGATCAGTGTGGGGGAACAAAAAAACGGTTGAACGTACAAAATCTCGGTGGTTCCTGGCGTCAGTGATATCTGCCTGCTGCCTCAGGAGCTCCCTTTGCAAACTAAGCCGATAAAAATCAGCAGTAAAATTATTAAAAGTCTAGCATTACATGTGCATGCTATGCGAGGGCTGCATTGACTGGGTAATGGTCAGACTCTGGCTTAAATGGGACATCTATCATCTTCGGAGATGACTTCTCTGTTGACTTGTTTTGGTCCGGAACATTTTAAGTATTCATTTTATGAGTTTTCCCAACACTATGTCTTTGATGAGACTTTTGAAACTTCTTCTTTCTTAGGATATGTGACATATTTAATACTTGGTGCCATGTCCATAAGTCATAGATCGGGGTCTTAATGCAGGGATTGCAACTGTCTTTCATGGTGAAGAAGATTTTTATTTATCATTCATGATGAGTTTATGATCATAGCTCAGTATGTGATTTAAAGCAGGTTTCAGACTGCGGATGAAGATGCCACTGACCTTACATGACAGGGAGATCCAAAGATCCAAAGATCCAAATTCAAGAACTGGAAACAAGCATATAGTTAAACCACGAGGTTGAATACCAGACCATCTCTGCTTCTCCCTGTGGAGGAAAGGCAGGAGGTTAGATCCTGTACTTCTCTGCATGATTTAGAACAAAAGATATATTCCGTATTTGTGCTTCATATGTTAATTTCTATTTTTGATGTTCTATTTTATGTTACTGCTGCATTTAAATGTTTCTCAAGACTTCAAAACTATACACTGGACTCTTGAACCAATACGTGAGACCGCTCTAAATATACTTACAACTCCGCTTTGTGATAGTTCATACACCAATTGTACATTCATACACATTAATACTTACAGCAGAGTCCGTCAGCACTTCTGATGTTCCTTTTCATCTCAGCCAATCAACGTCAAGCAAAATGAATAGTGGTCCTTGATCGGCTGCTATGTAAACGCCAGCCAATGGCATGTCAGGTATTACTGTGGAAGGTAAATGGACACATTATTTGTCGTTGCTAAGCGATTTCACACATGATGGCGACGCGGATCTTGGCTTCTTGAAATTTACAACCTGAACAACAAAAGGAGCCTCATTCTGTGCCAGCAATCAATAACCAAGGGATCCTGTAGATCTACTACGGTCATTTCTCAGTGACAGCGTCTGGTGTTTTCAACATGGATGCACAGAGAGCAAGGATGCCCACATAGGAAATCCTGCAGACAAGGAGCTTCTTTGGCAACAGGTGGGTGTTCCTCATGAACTGACTCCCGTTTGGTTCCATCAGCTCTGAGCCAGACACCCACATCATGTTCAAAACGTAAAGAAAAAAGAATAAAGCTCAACAAAGCTCCTTACAATGTTTTTTTTATTTTTATTAAAATGGATACTTAAATGTTGTGGAAACATTGACTTTCCATTTCACATCAAAATGTGAAGTAAAATCTATTAAACATGCAAAGAAATGTGAATATTAGGCAGAACCAACTGATGTGTTCAAATGTAGAAGTGATAACAAATGAAGGTCTAACAGCTTTTCAGTTTGCTAAGAAATAATTGCGTTGAATTTGTGCAAATGAATAACAAAAGTACAAGTAATAGCTTTACAAATAATCATTGCTAATGTATTGCTTTTTTTACATATTTTTTTATCAATATCAAAATTCCAATGATAAAATGAATCCATGCTCTTTATGCAAATGTTTTTTGTTTCTCTTTACACAAAAACCTAAAAGTACAAAAAAGATGGGGGTATTTAAAAAAATGACAAATCTTGCATGGTTGATGTTTATCAAGAACTCTAAGTTGCCTTTCTTCAAGTGGTTCTAGATGAGACATTTTGGGGATCATGAAGGTTGCAGTCCCCTGGTTGGAGCATATAGCAGATATTTTGATGTGTTCAACCTGACCCTTGACCCAACGCCGCAGTATGACGTCATAACTGAGCCATCGTGCTTCACAGTGAACTGTGGACTGAGCTCAGTGTTTGGCGGCTATCTACACCCAGAAAGATCAGTCTGGACATTATTAGCTCCTAAAATCTCCTGTTTAGGTCAGTCAGTAAGTCAGTTAATTACTGTAATCTCTTTAGCTCAGGGTTTTTAGATAATGTGACTGGGTGGGTGAGTCTTTAACTCCCTGGGAACTGTAGACCTTCTCTGCTACTGTTTCCTACAAAGTGACAGTTTTCCGTTTTCTCCCACATCTTTGTGTTTGGTTTCCATTTTAAAGTAGATGAGATCATTTTTTGCACCTCTCCACTCCAAGCAGCATACTAAAATGTCTAGAATGAGCTATTTCCCTCACCGTGTCCAACATCTGCTGACTTCGTCTTGGAGTAATAGCCACTTGTTTGAAGGAATCTCTGACCACTCCACTGGTTTGATTTTGAACACACTCTTTGCTTTTAATGATTCAATTACACAGAATCAGCAGCATGCATGTCATGGCTGTTGGTTTTCTGTTTTCTGTAGAAATAACGTTTTCACCCAGTAAGCAGGGAATTGATCTGGCTGGTGAAGTTGTGCTGCTGTTATTTTGAACACGGCTGTTTGCTACCCTGCTGCTCAGGACTGTACATACTGTTTTATTTTAAAACTTGACACAAATAAAAAAAAGAATAAAAATCTCATCTGCTTTGTGCTGTGAAGAAAAGAGCAGCATCATAAGTTTGACCATCTGACTGATCAACATTGCCACCTATTGGTTCCCCTCAACACAGGAGGAATCAAAACAGGAAGTGAGGAGTTTAGACTGGGATGAGGGAAGACAATCTCACCCTAATGTGCTTTAACCTGTCTGACCAGGATGAGAAACACCAGAAAATATGTGCAAATATTGTTGTGACTCCACACACACACACACACACACACACACACACACACACACACACACACACACACACACGGCTGTCTGAGGCCAGACAGGAACAGAGGCTGCAGCCGGCCGGGCAGCGGGATGCGGCTAATATCAGGCACATGACAATGAGAGCAGATAGGCTATGAGTTTCAATTTAAGCTTTGCACAGTCAGTGCTTCCTTTATCGCATGGCTAGCTCTGGTGGGTGGCTCCAGAGACAGAACATTTTCTGCTGCTTGATTTGATTTGATTTTTTTTTTTTTCTGATTCCCTGACTGACCAGTCGCTGTCCTCCAGTACGAAGACTCACAGTGATCAACGATTAAAGTGGATAAACGGAAAGGATGTTTTAATCCTCACATTAACAAACCTGCTGCCTTTAAAAGAGGACTTTTAATCCTGTAGCGCTGTCTTTCATTTATTATTATTCTTTAATTTAAAGCATAAACGCATCTGTTGGGGCTGTTGACCTAAAACAGCCTGATACAGAGTTCTGGTTCTGGTCTGCAGACGACTGCAGAACCTCTGGAGATTAATCGTAAAATAAAGAACATTCCAGACAACCCTGAGCATCCGCCTCATCAGACTATAATACAGCAACAGTGTCGTCACTGAGAGATTTGTTCAGAACCGCTGCAATACAGACTGCTACTGGAACTGGAGAGCCTTCCTGCTTACAGCCATCAGATTCAAAGAAAACAATCTGAGTTTGCAGCATTTCTTCTCCTTTTGGGATTAATAAAGTATTTTTGAATTGAACTGAGCAAGCTCCAGGTGAAACTATAATAAATTTAGATAATAAGGTTTTAATTATAAATTTCTTCATCCTATAAACTTCTCCCTTTAGTAATTATTGCATGCGTTTAATTCTTGTTTAACACTTTCCCTCCCCCATCTTTTAAATGTTATTATTATTGACGTTCTTATTGGTTTCAGATCCTAAGAAATCTAATTAAATCTTCAGTTTTCTCTCACAAAGTCATGGAGATCCTTCACTGGAAGCTACGTTTTTACTCCTTCAATTCAACTTCTAAGTAGGTATAAACCTGATTGATTTATGGGCGTTTTAATATCACTTAAATAAAGTCCTCTGCAGAAAAATCAACCTGCAGATCCAACTTAAAGAGATTAAAGGCTTCAGAGACAACCAATACTTCTTCGAGCATCAATCAGATAAGAAGCAATATGTTTAATATCGCCTAGTTCCACCTCTCAGAACCCGGCCACCTGTGCATGCGGGTCCACCAATCATTTGGCGAGGTGAGGATAGTTAAAGTGGGGATAGTGAGTGATGGAATGAAAACCTGGATAAGGGCTGGCCAGACTGAGATGGAAATGGAGGTCAAGCATGACGGGTTGAGCAGATATTTGTATGGAGATTGATGAAGGGTTCGGCTAAGAGATTTCATAAGGGAAAAAAACCCTTGAGAGTGAGACTGCGGGTGGGGTCTGCTTCTCACTGCCGGCCTACAGCTTTATTGGTTTCTGCTATATAAAGGAGATACGGTGAAGGAGCTGAGTAGAAGTGGAAGAGGTGTTGAATACCGCAGCCAATCGGACGTGGCGTACGACGCCACGCCGTATGCCACAGCATGAAAGGCATGACAACATGAGGGGGGAAAGTTGACACAATTACAGCTTTAGTGAGAGCTTGGTTTGAATTAGGGAGGGTGGAAAAGACCTTCACAAACTTTCTGACTGATGCGTCTGGATAACTGACTTAAGGAGAAACACAGGAAACGGGACTTTTGTCAGATTTATGTGGAAGAAAAAAGTTTGTTTGAAAACTCCTCTGAGGTGATGGAGCTCAGCTTCCACCAGAGGAGACGACCAAGAGATTCTCAGGAATTTAACAAAAACTGAAGATTAACTCTGGTCCATCTTCTCCTCTGTTTTAGCCTCTTTTCACTTCCTTCTGAAACTTGTACTCTTCTGCTGTATTTAAGAGAAAATAATTCAGCATAAACTTGTTATTTTTCATGACATTGTCAGTCAGTAGAGCTCTAGGTTTGTTTTAATTCAACTTTAACACAATCCATCTTTAATTTACTGGGTTTTTTTTATGAATTGTTAAAGGCGGACTCCAACTGGAGCCCTCAGGTTCTGAAGCTCAAATCTGGTGTTTGACGGATGGCCAGTTCAGTCTGGATTCATTGACAAGCAGCTGAAGACCTAAAGGTCCTTTGGATTACCATTACATTTGTTTTTAATCATTTGGACCTTTTGATTTGCTCTTTGTCTTTTATTCATGCCTTCATTTAATTATTTAAAAATGTTTATTTGATTCTTGTGAAGCACTTTATCCAAGAAAGGTGATATAGAAAACTTTTGCAGTGTTAATTATTTAGACTCCGGGAATAAAAAAAAAACAAAGTTCAATTTAATTGTATTAGGAAGTGGAGCAGCCAGTTATAAATGCTGTTTGGGTTTTTTTTATAAGGAAAGAGAAACATTTAAATGTCAAAGTATGTGATCTGTGGACTGAAAATGTGAATAATGAGGATCTGTGCATGTTTGCTAAGTAACACATAAAACCACATTTATATTTTTACTCATTTGCTTTTAACCACAGAAAAAATAAATTGTATTTGTATGTAATATTTGATATCTAGAAACAAAAAACATTTTTTGAGGGGGATTGTTTTCCCATGAGAAAACCCCCAAAACAACATAAAACAAAAAACATGAAAAATAAAAAAACAGAACAAGAAATGATTCATATTCAGAACAGCAAAACCAGGTAGATGATCACAAATTATATAAATAAATAAAAGTTTAAACAACAGAAAATACATAATATGAGAATAATTAGTAACTTTTTAAAATAATTGATGTTTAGAAGGAAGTGAGGTGAATTTACCCACTTCAGTTCCAGAGGAAGGCTGTGTTCATCAGGTGAGGATAAACGAACCACCTGAAAATCAGTTTACTTAATAAATATACATATTTTTCTTCCCTAATTTCCCAGCAGATGTAGATTTTCCATGATCTGATTTGTAAAGGTTTTCTTCTCTAGTTTTGAGCCTTTCCTAATATAAATTACAATCAAACATCCAGAAAACAATCGGTCAAGATAAACTTCTGGGGAGAAGAAACAGTCGTGCCTTTTTCTTCCTCATCCTTCCACTGTTGTCCTTTTCATGTAGCTGCAGATTATGCGGTTCATTGACATTCTCTCCGTTTGATTGCAATTTCCTATTCAGCCCTTTGATGCTGGCCAGATTTAAAAATTCTGTTTGTGAACCGTCCATACCTTTGGTCTGTCGAGTGCCTGGCAGGACTGGAGGCTGACAAGCCAAGCAATAGTCGCCTCCCCTTGAAAAGAGCCAGGGGTGGTGTGAGGTTCACGGCGTTCAAAGGACTGCTCTCCTCCTTCATCGTTATGTGGTGTAATGCCAGTGAAACTCCTCATTTTGATGAAGATGTGGATGTACTTAGACTGCTTTCGTTAAACTTCCTGATTCCTTGTGTTTTGGATCCATTTCTTAACATTTTCTTTTGTCTAAATGACTTTATTGTAGCTAAGTACATTTATATTATATACTTTTTTTAACTTAAAAACATCGACGACACTTTAATTGAAGAGGGGTAAATAAGACTGACATGACACTTTCATAAACATGACATAACACCTGTCATCAACATGAATAAGCCTTCATGAATATTTATGACTGTTGTCATTTGGTAAATTATGACACTTTTAATACAAAGTTGACATTATTCAAATGTCTTTTTTATGACAACTTGACATTAACCAATAAATCATTACTGTTTAAACTTTACCTTTAATAACATAAAGTTATCTAATTTTTAAAGTCCAATCAGTAATACTTTTAGAACAAATTTATTAAACAACAATGATTTATTGGTTAATGTCAAGTTGCCATAACAGACATTTTGAATAATGTCAACTTTGTATTAAAATTGTCATAATTTACCAAATTACTCTTTATGACAGCAGTCATAAATATTCATGAAGGCTTATTCATGTTTATGACAGTGTCATGACAGTCTTATTCATCTACATGTTCCCAACCAGGAGAACCCAAGATGAAAAGGAGGCTAAAGTCGTCGCAGGACTTTCTTTTCAGGAAATAAGATACTCTACGAATGAGAAAGCAGAATATTTTAATCAGTCAAGATCGACTTAGCTAAGACATCTTAAAGAAGAATCAACCAGTCAATCAATCCTAATCCATTAAAAATGGGTTAAGAGTGTGAGGGAAACACTTACTTTAGCTGCTGTTTTCATACTCAAATGCAGGCAGGAGATTACAGGAGATATGGTACCGGAAATTTAGTGCAAAAAAACCCAACGTTTAATAAGTAACTGAAATCCAGGCAGTAATCCGATGACAACAGAGATGTTTACAGGAGGATCTAACAGCCTGGATGAAACCAAGGAGTCCATTGACTCAGAAAACTAATTATTGAATGAGAGCAGATGAGTTATTTGACCAATGAAAGTCAGGATAACCAACTAGACAGAATGTCTGACCTTTACTAATTAAACACAAGCACTGCAATAACTAAACAACCACAGAACACTGTAGAAATAAGACCACGATTGATTTATAGTACCAAAGTATAACATGAAATGAAGACAAAGTTCTCACTTCCTGGCAGTACCACCAATGGATGACTTTCAGGTACACCAGAGGAAAGTTCTGGAAGAAAAACAACAACAATTCAAAAGAGGCACCTGAAAACAAAGGACCAAACAGGTGAAAGTGAGCAGCCCAGATTCTGGTCTGCCGGGGCAGCTGGGAGGCTGTGGAGAACAGGAAAGGTTCTGTAGAGCAGAGGTTCCCATCCAGGGTCAAGGTACGACTTGCTCGCTTACCTTGATTACCAGGGAAGCACTTCTCTAGAGGGCGGCCAGAAACCATAGCAACAGGTGAAAAACGTCCAGAGGACAGGCAAGAGACCGAAGAGGCTGATGAAATGGTTCTGACTATGAACCTTTATGTCCTGAAAACATAAAATCTTTCAGAGGAAGCTCATTGTCGACTCCTCTGGTAAGAGCTGAAGGAACAAATAAACCTCGACATCTCTGACCTCCTTTGGACAGGCGATATGGGTCATCCAGGACCGATTAGGACATTCATTCGTGGAGATATGTTGTTCTCGACCGAGCGCCAGAACTCTTAACAATAGCTGCAAGGGGTCAAAGTTGAGCTGCCTTTAGATGTATCTGGACCCCCATTATCCCAATGAGGGAGTGAAGATGATGGATCTAATGAAACCAACGCACGAATAAAAGAGAGAAACAAAGGAAAACAGCACACATCTCCGACTCGAGACATTTCTGACTAAATTCTGTGTTTCACAGGATAAATGTGGTTATCGGAAAAATAGATTTCTTTATCTCCAGCTACGCAGGGCATAAAATCATAAGCTGATATAAAACAGCATCTCCCACTTCATCACATTCATCCCATTTCTGTATGGATTTCTGGATCCGCTGCTGGGAAAATGACTCTATAAGACGGGTGGCATTCGTCACCAGCGATGCCGAAACGGCGAGGATGAGTCTCCGACGGTTTCTGTTGTATTTTCATCCTTTTTTTAATAGTTAGAAACAAGTCAGTTTAGTTATTTTATTGCTTTATTGATTTTAATTAAACTCTGTTGACCCCAGCCTTTCCTGTCTGCATGGGTTTAGTTGCGGGTGGAGGTGGGGATATTGATTCCTGCTGTAGGATAAAAACACTTACACACAACCTCAGAGTGAAGCAGAAAATAAGAGCCGTGGAGGACAAACCACAGTAGAAAGCTGGGAAATCAGCCTGTCTGGGTTGTCAAACCCGACTCCTGGAATTTATCGGATGGCATTAAGAGGAAAACTGGAAGTTTTATTCAGCTTTATTATAAATTCATTCCTACACTGGATACTTTTGCATGAGATTATTATTGACGTACAACTGAAGGTTTACAGCCGCCAGAGGTCAAGCTGAGTTTGCTGCAGTTTGTAGCAAAGAACAACAAAATGTGTTTTGTAGAAATACACCCAATGGTAAAGGAAAGCAGAGTAAACATAGATATGTTAATATATATACCATCTGTAGAACAGAGAGGTTAATTTGCGTAACACCACTCAAGGTTAGTGGTTAGTGACTTGTGATGGATTGGTGACCTGTCCAGGATAAGCCCCGCCTCCTGCCCAATGACAGGTGTTAATAGATTGAGACCAGGGTTCATAGAGGAGTCTGAATGTTTCCGCCTCTTGTCTCAAAATAAAAGTCAGCTCCTCCATCACGCAAGTACCGTAAATCACATCCATCCTGTCTGCAGCTGAAGGACAAACGGTAGTTTGCCTCAAACAGCAATCGCTTTTTTGTGTGTCTTTCTTACCTACAAAACATTTTTAAATACCTACTTTGTTTCTTTTTGTTCTGATTGTAGCTTGATTTTCATAGTGTTACTGAGAACTGAGAACCTCGCTGACCTTTTGGGCTTATTCTGGTTAGTAGCATCAAAACTGAGCTCAGGGATCTTTGCATAAAAAACAACAACAAAAAACAAGTCCACATAATGTTTTTACTGACACAAAATATGTAAGTACTTGCTTTTTGTGCTGAGTGTGTATCATCTAAGCAACCTAATTAGTTGAGTGTACAGCAGATGTGATAAGCTGCTTATCTGTGGATGGAGGCTGGTCCCACCAGTGTTGTTCATAATGGGTTTTCATGAGAAGACCACAGTAAAAGAGCAGTCAGCTTTTCTTTTTTTCTGTTGTCCATCAATAATGTTTCCAGAAAATTTTAATATATAAAAAAACTAAACCTGAGCTGCCTTTAGATGTTTTTTTTTTTTTTTATAAACAGAGAGACTTAGTTTGTGGATATTACTTTCTCTTTTGAATGTGTAGGTCTAAAACATTCAAGTCGTAACTTTTGAGAAAATTACTTTGATCAAAAGATTGTATTTTTTCATGCGTTGTATAAAAACCTGACTAAACTCTGGCTAAACAGTCAGATTTAATGTTAGAAAGAGTGGGGGGGAAGTCTTTTTATATAATCTATGTAAATATTTGGTCCCAACTGTACATCTGTCTTCCATTTCCCTTTAAAAGACCAACTATGTATTCAAATTCTGAAATAATTGTCAGTATCTCTACGAAAAGCCTGGAACCAGGGTTTTGATGCTTAACTGCTCTGACACCAGTATCTGCCATTGTTTTTGTATTTTTGATGGAAAGTGGAAGGTAACCTCCCTCTAGTCTGTAACCGGAGCTGACACACCTGCTTCCCACAACTTAAAAGGAAAACCCGGTCAATTAATGCCTTATATTAAATGCAAAATATTAAATCTCAAAAGAGTTTGGAAGCCTTTGATTCTGAGGAGCCAAATCTCCAACATGACCTCCTGCTTTTGAAGTTTCAGGATGGAATTTTTCAGTGGTATCATAAAAAAAACAACTTTTGTCTTTAGCCTCACTGCTGATTTTATTCACAGAGGCATTTCAGAAGGAAAAACAAAACATCTCAAGTTCCTCACCCAGCGTGTCACAAAATTCACCAAAACAGATTTAATAAGGTGAATAAATTGAAATTTATTCAGTCCTTTCTGTAGGTTTTCATCTTCATCCTGACTTTATGTTTTGTCTTATTTTCCACAAACAACAGCAGGCATAAGATACAACAGTATACAAGGAGGTATACAATTTAATCCTTTTTGTTTGTTTGTTTTAAGTTTTTACTGTAAAAGTAGTTTGTTTTGGGCACCTTACCTACAATACAATATTGTAGTTTAATTAACATACGGTTTTATGTTTGAAATCTAAAATTATGCTAAAAAATAAACAAAACAAGAAAGAAAAAGCAGAAGATGATTGTATTATCGTCCATCTTGAACTTCTCATTGGTTGACAGGTTTATTTAAAAAACAAAAAAGCAAGAACACCTGTGTCAAAGCTCCTTGTATCAAAACGTGAAAGATTTTGGTGAAATGTTCGATCATCCCGCCGCGCTGAGTAAACCTGCAGGATGAGCAGCTGTGGATGCTCAGAGACACGTAAAAAAAAACAAAAAAACAAAAAAACTAACGAGACACAAACCAGCGAAGGCAACATCTAGATTAAAACAAGTCCCCACAGGTGGAATAAGCAGCGTAGAATCTGACCCTAAAAGCTGTAATCATTTTCTGAAATCCCTACTGTAATCAAGCGCGAGGCTCAGTCAGGTTTGCCGGATCGACCAAGCTCTCCAGGAAAGTCATCACTGGGGCTCCTGACTGAAATCTTGCAGTCAGCCTTTCTTATTGATTTGCCTCAGGTGTTTTAGGAGCAGAGAGCAACAGGAGCCTTATTTGATTGAGGTGAAGACAACTGCGATATATATCTCCTTCACTGAGTAGGAGGACTTGTGTTCTTTCCTTTACACGTTCTTACTTAACTTATATTAAAAATAACAACAACAACAAAAAAAAGATCCAGAAATAGTTCCTTTTACCTGTTGCACTGCAGAGCAGCGTAGGCCCTAAGGAACTGTTTCTAGACCAATTGAGTATGATGGATGTGATTATTTTGTGAATTTCATTGTTTTGTGTATGCAGGTTTTCCGTCTGGTTTGGTTTCCTGGCTCGTCTTCTCACAGAGAGCCGATCTTAACGTCTGTCTTTGTGGGTTTGTATCCACGCGTCTGTGTGTGAGGGAATCAATCACTGAGCTCTTTCTGAATGAGGCTTGTCCTTGTAGGCAGAACACTGTGAAATGGATTTCATTTCTCTGATAACTTTGTTTCCTATTTACTGCTTTCCGGACCGCTTTGCCTTGTATCCGCTGATTTTTCTCCTCCGCTTTCGAGCTTTGCGTGAGACGCACAGAGAAAAGGAGAAAATGAGCCAGAAAACGACGACGAGGAGAAAACCACGAGCAAGGAATAAAACCCCACAAACAAACTATGTCTGAATTATTTCTGGTACAACAACATACACATATAAAGTGGAAATATTATAATTTTATTTTTCTTACACCGAATGTTGGTTTAAAAATCAGCACAGATATGGAGCCATTTGGACCCTGACCTCTGTTTTTATGATCATTTACAAAATAAGAGGTACCAAAGGAAAAAAAACACTTTGAGAAAATCTATTATGCTCCCAGGGCTCAGGATGTGTGTCCTTCATATTGTAATAAATGCACTTTGACAGACTTTCTTATTTGGACTGTAATCATTTTCTGTCCCAAGGATCCACTGCATTAAAACTGGATCCTGAATATCAAAGTGAGCATGAATATTAGGCAGCTGTGGTCACCTCTGCACAGAACATTAACAGCCAGCAGATCAAGAAACAGATTCAATGGATGGAAGCTGATCAGTGGTTCTGAAAAAATGAAGAAAAAAAAACAACAGCCATATTGGTCACCGATATATTTCTTTTAAAATGTCAGAAATGTTGATTGGAAGGTTTTGAGTTGTATGCTTATAATTTTCACTTATAGAGATGAACAATAAAACGCAAGATGGGAAAAATGATTTCTTTATTTAGTTGCAAAATGATTCTGCAGAATAACAGATGCCCAGTGGTTCAGCACACATAGATATTCTCATAAGAGCTTCTCAAGCATTCATGTTTGAGGTTTATTAACATTTTGTATTTAGAGTGTGTTGTAGTTGGTGAATATTAATAATAATGATAATCCTAAAATAAGCCTTACCTAGTAATTGTGCGCACACACACACACACACACACACACACACACACACACACACACACACACACACACACACACACACACACACACA